>PNEQ01088851.1:0-93476 GCA_003012365.1 Medauroidea extradentata | reverse complement strand
GACTACGTGTGTAGTCATTTGTTATTTGGCGAGCACTACCACTCTCTTTCGAGGTTACAACAACACTGACGTCTAGAGAGCACCTATCTGGACAGCTACTAATGGGGGCAGCTGCGTGCGACTATTTGTGTTGGACTTAGTGGCGCCGAAATTTTACTGGACTACGTACGTAGTCCACGCGCCTAACGGAGGGTTAAGAAAATAGGTTATTTATTGTTTCTCTTTACGTGCGTCGTCGTTCATTACAGTATGCTGAACGGAACTTGAATTCTTGAGTTGCGTGTGTCATGTGTGTTTTTAGTGGCGGTTTTAATTTAAAAGTTCGAATATACTGTGCATGCATTTACGAGATTCGTAACGGTAACAGAGCCGTTAGAGTAGACGCAGAGAAACCAGTGTTATAAGACGTTTACTAGCAGGTATTTATAACTAAAATTACTACTGAGTATAGCACATATTCAACACCCGTGCATTTAATGAGTACATATTGTAGTTAAAATTTATCGGAGCGGTGTAACGTAAATGTAAACATTGTACAAGCCTATGCAAATAAAAGCACGTGGCAATGTTGATGTTTAGATGTAGCGGAAAGATATAAACTGGCAGAAAATAGAAATTAATCAGGGCTTTTTTGAGTGCTCACTTTATTCCGAATCACCTATAGTACCCACATTGGTACAGAGCCAACTCATGTGTGGTCATGCACTTTAGGTGACTTCATCATTGGCGCTCATGAGATTCAGCAGTATTCCCACAAAAGCCATCGCAGTTTTCCCTCTGACATTCATGAGCTACAGGGCAGTGGATGGCAGCGATTTCACAGGGTGTTTGGAGTTCGATTTTTCGTTATTATGACTGGTGTTGCACTGCCGCCATATGAAGTTCTCTGTATATGCTGCAATTTTCTCAGCCATGCACAGTGACACAGTCTGTAAATGCTTGTTGCAGTGTGCACAGCAAGTTAAGTTGATCTCTACTCCCTTGCTTTGCTGGTGATTAAACTGGTATTCTTGCATTTGGGGTGTTACTCTTTGCTGCCGTGTCGGTGTAGGTATAGCAGGGCTAGATGTAGGTAAGCAATGGCAAATATAATATTGTGCTTCGCGAAAGTAACTGAGTCTCTAACCTTACTACAGGTGGCACACTTGTCCACTGACCGATGGTCCATGGTGGTTCGATATGGCACGGTTGTGCAGATATCTTCACAGGGACGTTGATCCGCAGGCTCGCGTGTTGCCATGGCAGCCGATGGCAGTACGGTCGCTCGGAGTTTTGAAGTAAACATGGTTGTGTTCTCCACTAGTTGCGGAGCCACATGACACGCGAGGTCGTCACAGGGTTTGTTCGAGCTGTGATTCGAAGAGTTTAGAGGGCGTCAGCTGGCCAATTCCGGTTATTCTCGGACCAGCACGAGACTCATGAAATGTCAGGGTTGAGGTCGACCACTGGGACTGTAGCCTGTGTGCTCTGGTGAATTACATCGAGATTTGTTATTGGAACCTATTGTGGGCTGGTCCATGCCACAACGTTATACATTGAGAACAGATTTTTTAATTGAATAATATTAAAAAAGTTATAATGCTACAAAAGTACATCTACATCTGTTACAGAAAAAAATTAATAATTACAAACTACTAAACAAAGAGAAAACAAAATTTAAAAAAAATTTAATGTGTTAAAACTAGTGTTTTACTAATTATAGGTTTTTACTAATAACATGCAATTAATTTCCATTACTGTTATACCATTTTCGACTGTCTAATAATATCTACTGTACTAATGTAAAGAGTATTTTATACGTGGGGAATAAGTGAATAAAAGGCTGGGATTGTTTACAAATACAGAATATTTTATACCTTAACGGCAGGTAGCTATCAACCTTTTGCTGTTTGTGCAGAATAGAATGATAGATTGTTTTAAATACAGCAGCTGATGTGCATTGCTGGAGATTGTCTGGAATGTCATACCAAAGTCGGCATCCTTGGTAACTAAATAACGTTTCGTACATTTTTCATCGGTGCTCAGAAATCTGAAGGTTATTTTTGTGCCTGGTGTTATATCTGTGTGTTAAATATTGTTCCTTGAATTTTCTGTACAAGTAGGTCGGTAACTTATTATGTTTAATGATTTTAAGTTGTGTAACGAAGTGAAGTTTGCATCTATATTACATATTGAGCCAATCTTTCCTTGATAACAGTGCGTTGATGTTATATTTTGATCCTTGTACAGTAAATATATCTGACCCACATATTTTGCATCTTTCGATTCCTTTACAGCTGTTTTTATCCATGCAAACGAACAACCCAGTGCAACAATTAAAGTAAGAAAGTACAAGGGTGTCACAGATTTTTAACTGAAGTTATTTTAGCAAGATATTTTTGAATTTGTATGAGTGTCTGAGCCTGAAGTAGCCGGTTTGAATACGGGCGGAAATATGTTTGTGGCATGCGAAGTTGTCGTCAAATATTATCCCTAGGTTCCGATAATGACAGGGCGAGACAGGTGTGCGATATTAATTTCGATGGGGTGACTAATTTTGTTAAGATTTTTGTGTCCCTGTAGTTATATACTTACTTTTCCCAGCATTTAGCTTAAGTACGTTTTCAATGCACCAAGAGTGTAGTCGGTTTAAATCATCATTAATTCTATCTATGGCTTGTGAAGTTTCTTCTACTGGGAAATATATTAGTAACTATGTGTCGGCTGCATACTGATGACATTTCATATGCTTAAAACAATCTGGAATTTCCAGTATGAAAATGGAAAAGTTGTCCCAGTATAGAACCCTGTGGAACCCCAAGCATATTATATCTATTGGTTGATACCAAATCTCCTTCGTCGGTATGTATGTGAACTTGCTGTTGTCGGTTCGTTAAATATGTTTTGAACCACTTCAGTACAGACTGCGACAAACCAATCTCAGCTAGTTGCATCAGTAGCAATTTATGATTTAAAATTTCGAAAGCTTTTGTAAAGTCTAGAAACAATAAGCATGTAACTTTGGAATCGCCAAAACTTCTGTACATATCGTTAGTAATATCCAGAAGAGTAAAGTAAGTGCTATGGTCAGAACAAAACCCTGATTGCTTTTCATAAGCTTTTTTATTGGCCGTAATGTATTCACTTATTTGATGATAAGGTAGTTTTTCAATGATATTTTAGGTAGCTGGGGGGATACTTATTGGTCTTAAATTTTTAAATTCTAGCAGTTGGGTTATTTTATCAACTGGAATAATCTTTGATTGCTTCCATTGATTAGAAATGTCAGAATTCTGTAGGGAAAAATTTATTATGTTAGTTAAAATTGGGACACAGTAAGAGGTATATAACTTTATAATTTTAATTTACATATTTAGAATTTCAAATCACATGATATCCCAGTTCGTATTTGTACGAATCGGAAATCTCGCTCGTAGTACGATTCAGGCAACTGTGCAAAACTTCTTTAATTACATAATTTAAAACTCGAAACAATTGACTCGGTATAAAGCGACCAGCTATTATTTCTACATTAGCTGCAAAACAATGATAACTGGATGAAATCTAATAACACTTAGTCTGAAGTGCTGCATTATGTAACAAATGTGAAAGAAAAACTATATAAGCATGCACTCAAAGAGTAGGCATAAATAGAGACCGGAAATATTCACGGTTTCACTGACCTGTAGGCTAGTTTGCAAAAATATTTAAGAACTGAAGCACAGAGCATATGCTCATTAGCTGCTTGCTGTTAAAGTGTATAGGTCTGTGTTAGTTACAGCTTTATTATTGGCTCAGAGACATCAAGGACGTGCAAATGATTGAAAAGCCAATTGCGAAAATGACACAAACATATAGTTGTTGGAATTCTAGGTTGTGTCCAAACGAAAACGCGAATTTTTCAGGTCTCTAGGCTTAAAACTATAAGTAAAATTAAACTCGTGCTTACGCTGGCTAGGTATTTTCACGAATTGATCGGTACATCTAGTAATTCACTTATTCACCGTGAGAGTGATCTACTAGATTTGTGCTACAAAAATCCAGTGATGGGTACAACTATACCCTGTATTTGCACAGCATACTTTTCAAGTCGTAGACATGACTCCCGGTGACTTATTCCTTGCATCATGACACGATAAAAAAATGGGTACTGTTTTGGTACTTACTTGTAACGAAGACTAAATTTATCAAACTGATAAACGTATTGATTTAGAGAAAGAGTCATTTCATGCAGGCAATTACTTCTAATATCAGTCAAGGAAATGAAATGAAAATATAGAATATCTACTATATATTCACTATTATAAACATGCAAATTATTTTCATAAGTTGTATCACATTTGTTTTTAAGTAACCACTGGCTGTTTTTTGTGTGAATACAACTATAAATATCAGAGTTTTGCTGTGGATTGGTTTTCTAAGATGTAAATTTTATATTGAGGTTTATGATAATACGACCACTACTGCAAGTAGAAATTTTTTCACACGAGACAATAGTTATCCCAATTAATTGTTCTCAAATTTTGTAGTGTTTGGTCTAGAAATGAAATACATTTGGCTGCTATACAGTTTTATACTTTAATTAAAATTTATTCCCACCATTGGTACTTAAGGGTGATGCCTACCTGTGGTTCTTCTGTGTGTTCAAGTCTCAGAAACTAAGACTTCCGTGGGGAAAAGTAATCATAGTGAAGCATCACATACCAATCGAGTGGCTTTCACGTAAAAGTGATACGGTATTTCATATGCCAGTCAACGAAACCCTTAGCGCTCCATTGATTTTGTGCCTAGGATAAAACGATACCGCATATAGACAGAGCTACATAATTTCTAACATAATAACTTAACTACTCACTGTCCTGGACATCGTGTTGCACGCTGGGAGCAGATGTAGGTGACAATGGTTCTTGCTCTGGAGAAAGTGTGTCACTATGTAGTGACGTCACTTGACAGTTTGTCTTGTTGCGGGGAAGATCTCTGGGGAAGAACGCTATCACCACAGCCATGACGAGATTCATTGTACCCAGGACAATCCAGCCTGCAGCGTTAAGCATGCCACAACTTATAAGAATTATCTTTACTAAATAGAAAATTCTTTCTAGGGGATTGTTTAGTTTGAGATAGAGGAATCTTGCTCTTTAGCTTAGAAGAAACCCGCATATTCAGCGGTACTAAGAATTTTCTATGAAATGTTTCTTTTGAGAACAATTTTATTATATTTATAACCAAGATAATACATTGTTCTACATAAGGCGTGTCTAAAAGAACTACAACATATTTTATTATAAAATTCCTACAAACTAATTACTAAGAAAGCATGTTTACTATATATTTAAAAAAAAAACCTTACAGAAAGCTATTTTCACTGTTCATATTTGAACTTAGTTTCCTTTTCCTATAAAATAAAATTTTATATTATGGCAAAGAAAGGGTTTTAGAATGTGGGATGAATACTAAAGGACGAAGTTTGTTTTCAAATGTAAAATGCTAACCCTTTTTCGCTAAATTGTCAGTGCAAGATCTATACCACCTCTATACACACACATTTTTATGAGCGATTTTCAGCGAGTCTTTGTGCAATGATTGTTCCTACTTCACTGAGCCATGAAGAATTACGTATCTCCAACAATAAACTGGTGTTGTTTGAGTGTACGCACTCAAACCGCATTAGTGTTTAAAGCGACCAATCATGAATGGTGACCCAACATGCTGTTGTTTAAACCACACATTATTAAGAAGACTCTTTGCTAAATCGGGTGTCCATACTTACGCAATAATTATACATTTTGACTTCTCTAAAGCCTCAAATATGACTAGCACTCTCCATGGGAAAATATTTTTAACTAGCTGTAATACACAGTGTTGCCTGGGTAAGAATACCTCTCACACAAACGTATCGCAGTCGCGTATATAAACTCTTATGAGCAGGAATGTATCCCCCACCACAATAGGATAATGAAACGTTTGAGAATATTCGAGGGTTTTTCTGACTTTTGTTTCAAGTTTTTGAAAAAAGTTTAAAACACTCTCAAATGTTCTAAAAAAGGAAGTCCCTGCGATTGTTCGAAACCGTCTGGAACATTCTAGAGCATTCTAGAACGTTCTATAACCTGAAAACGTTTGCTACAATCTATACATTTTCTAATATTTTTGGACATTCGAGAACTTTCTATAACATTTAGGAATGCTCCAGCAGCCTATTGTTCACTTCTGTACCTCTGCCTCATGGTTATAGGCAGAGTGACTTTGTGCAGAGACGACTTTTATTTGACTGTGACAGTTAGAATAAGGTCACTGCGACACTACACATCTGTGATTTGCTGGTGGAACAGCAAGATGCTCAGAGTTCATTATCACTGATTATGAAGCATAACAGCATGTGTGCATACATTAAATTAAAATATACTGGTGTATAAATATTTTCGCGATAATTTCCAGTTTCTTGAGATGAATACATGTATTGTTCATGAAGTTATTTAAAAACTACAGAATAGTGTTTTGAAGTATATACTTACCAAGCCACCAAGCGCCAAGCCAGCGTGGATCTCTGGGCGAAATTGTTGGCGTCAAAGTAGGTTCTATGTACAGTCTGAGGCAAAACGATGTGAACACAAAGCCGAGTGCAGGTCCTGCCATTGCCATGGACATGAGCACACCTGAAGCATAGTGCATTCACATCTTACAAGGCAGGCACTGGGAAACAGCTGTCGGCTGAGATAAATGTTACGAAAAAATATTTCATATAATTCCAAACTTTCACTTTTATTCAAATTATAGGAAAATACACAACCTCAAGAGGAATCACTAACAAGATGTCTTCTGCAACATCAGCGTTAGCGCGTATACCCGTATCTCCGTACATAACTGTTCTGGAAAAAATCAAAAGCAATGCGCACCCAATAATTTGACTTTATAAACACCAAGTTTTGCTTTTGTCCCCTCGCTAGAGGCATGATTTTGTCGCGAAAAAGATTTTTGCACAATTTTGTTTCAACGCACATAGGCAGGTCTGCTTCATGGTTATTGGCAGCGTGTCTTTGTTCAGACTAGTCTATCATTTGACTGCACCAATCAGAGTAAGATATTGTGACACTATAGTCTGTGATTTGCCAGTAGAAACCCAAGAAAAACTGCATATGATCACACAAAACACTGAAACAAACTGACGCAAACAATTTTTTCGCCATAAAAACGTGGTTATACCTATCGCTAGGGAGCCTGTTTTTCCGCGAAAAGAATTTTGCCCCAGTTGGTTTCAGTGCCTTACGTACACATCTGCAGCTCTGCCTCGTTATTGGCTGCGTGTCTTTGTGAAGTGATGTCTCTCATGAGATTGCAGCAATCAGAGTAAGGATACTGAAACACTACACGTATATAATGTTGCGGACAGAACCCCAAGACACGTGATATTGACAGATATGTGAAATGTTCACGGCCCTAAATGAATGCATAATTGTGGGAGAGTGCGAAGTTAAGTGAATATAGCACTTGTTTGCAGCGTTTCACAATGATGACCGTTGTTTATACTACACATGCTGTGTTTGTAAAGATTTTATCTAGATATCACAGATTTTACCTATACTAGAGTACTTTCGTATGTTTCAACGCAGTGACCCCTTTTCCTGTAAAAACATTTAAAATTTGTAATATTCCCAAATCTATACACAATTGTAGGTAATTTGTCGGCACTTTACTATTCAGTTAGTCTTAACAAAATCGCCGTAAAAAAAGGGAAATACATATTAAAGGCGTGCAAACTATCGTAAATTAAATAAAAAATTAAAACTATAAAATATATTAAAAAAATTTTAATTTTCAATGAACAAAATTATATACGAAAATCATATTTCTACTATTCGCATCTTTTAAAACTTGGCCAGTGTATTTTTGAGTATATCTGTTAGGTAAAATTAATTAAAAATTTTCTGAAATTTTAATTGCTTTAGACCCAAACGTTGTTTCCTCTATTTCTACTTAATTTATTGGATAAGATTAACCTATTGTAAGATTGTAAAGTTTCTTGGACTCATGAACTTTGTTAATTATGTTAATGATGCTTCCATATATAAGAAAAATATTACTAAAATATTTTAAAATCATAGAATTTAAAATAAAATTATTTACGTCTCGTTCGGCTTATTTTTAATTTTTTTTTATATTTTTATAAATTTTAAGGCGGTGCAAACAACTATAAATAAAAAATATAAAATTTAATAATTTCTTTTTGTAATAAATTGTAGCAATAATTAACGAGAAACCCAAAACTCAATCAGGGCGAACAAATACAAATGTTAATGATCTATGAAAGAACTGTGCAGTGCGAGTGCATTACTGGATTTAGTTTCTTGGACACACTTTATTCCATTTATGGCACTTTTTGTTGTGTATGTATCCTGTTGACTAAAACATACTCTGCATATTTCACTTTTTTATTCTATATTTAGTTTTCTTTGATAGCTGTCTGTATCGCAATGGAGTACGTCCAAGAAACTAAATCCAGTCACAAATGTTAATGCTAGGTTTGAATTTAACTTTAAAGGAAACGTTTTTGCCACAAAAAGAAATAAATAATTAAAGACCGTTAGGTATATAAAATGTGAAGCATATAAACTTTATTTGAACCCCTCTCGTGAAGAAAAGCACTTTAATACAAAAAAATTATATAATAGTTAAACGTGAAAAATATAAATAGTCTTATAAACAAAAAATATATAAAAATCCATGAATAAATTTGAATTCATAATGGACAACCCACGTTAGTTAGAAAATAAACAAAAAAATGAATAAAAAAACCAAACATTAACTTGAAGAAGTAATGTTAAAATGGGAAGTTTGCAGAAAAGAATACAAAAATTTTATAAGAAAAATCATGAAAGAAGCAAAATATATTTAGAAGCAGCCAGTAAATTAAAATATTGATGATTCTGATGACTATGAAATACATGAAATAGTAGAAACACTTGAAAATATACTGAAAACATATTTAATTAATTGTGTAAATTATGATGTTGATCCAGTAATATTTTTAATGTTATAAAACAATTTGTAATAAATAAAATAAGAAATAAATAAAAAAAATAGTTAAAAGTAAGTTTCTACTTTTCCGCTCAATATAAAAGGGGGTTAATTAATGATAAAGAATATCAAGAAACCTCTTTTATGACTGAAAATTAAATTATTTCAACAAAAACCAATGATTTTGATGAATATTATGAAAGAAGTATTTCAAAAATGTTTGCTGAAGAGGATGCATTTGAAGCAAACAGCTGTCAATGTGTGCTGCACGTAATAAATATCCTAGAATTTAGAATAAATGAACATAATCTGTTAAATGGGGCTTCTTATGTTGATTTTCCCTAAAAAATAGTAAAGACAGAAAATATGTTACAAACGTTCTAAATAATCAAAAATGTTTCTTGTGGTTTATTTTATCAGCACTACATCCTGTAAATCAAGACCGCCAAAGAATAACTAAATATAATCAATTTGAACATGAATTTAATAATGCATTTCAAGGTTTAGATTTTCCAGTGAAATTAGACAAAAAACCATTATTTGAAAAAGTAATATTATTGTTATTAATGTTTATGCATACTAATAAAGAAAAAAGAAAATTAAATTGAGTATTATTTTATCCACTAACAAATACGAAAAAAGAAAACCTTAGACTTATTAATATGTATTTACCAAAAATGAAAATAATTGTCATTATTGTTGGATAAAAAACCTTTCTCGACTTGTAGGATCACAACTTTCAAAAAATACTAGAAAAACAATTCTTTGTGATAGATGTTTACAATATTTTTATTCTGAAGATTAATCAAATAGTCATGAAAAATTCTGTAAAGAACATGAATGCGATCGAGCAGAACTTCAATGTGAGGAAAATATAAATTAAATTTTAAAAAATATAATCATTCATTAAAGTACCTTTTATAATTTATGCTGTTTATGAATATTTTTTTTAATGAAATAGAAACTTGTAAACCAAATCCTGAAAAATCATATACAAAAAAATTCAAAAACATAAGCCAATAAGCTTTTGTTATTATGTGAAATATGATAATGGTGATTACAAACCACCAGAATTTTACAAAGGAATAAATGTCTGTAGTATTTTTGTACAATTGTTAATGGAAGAAAAAATATTCAAAAATATTCCATTAGCTAATGCAAAAGAAATTAATATTAAGCAGCAACAAATTGTGTTACATGTAAATAAACTTTACTTGCAATTAAAAAGGATGTCTTAGTAAAAGATTCCGTAAAACATAATGATTATTGAACAGGAAAATTTCGTCGAGCACCACATGCATATTGTAATTTAAATTATCAAAATCCAAATTTTGTTCCTGTTTACAGTCATAATTTAATTTATCAGGGTACGATACACATTCATATATAAAATATTTTGGAAATGTGAAAATAAAAAAGAATTGATTTAATTCCAAACAATGAAGAAAAAAAATATTTATTTCACAAAATATGTAAATGATGAAGTAAATTTAAGGTTTATTCGATTCATTTAATTTTATGGTTTCTACTTTAGATTCACTTTATAAAAATCTTACTAAAGAACAATTTCGAGAAACGTCCAAATATTTCTCAGAAGATCAACTTGAATTATTTACAAAAAAAAAGTTTTTATCGTTATGATTATATGGATTCTGAAGAAAAATTTAACGAAACGGAATTACCATATAAAGAAAACTTTTACAACAATTTAAATAAAACTGATGTTTCTGATAAAGATTTTAAATTTGCACAAAAAGTTTCGAATACCTACATTAGTTATTAAAAATCTTGGCGAATATGCATAATTATATAACAAAGTTGATGTTTTATTGTTACCTTGTATAACTGAAAGATTTAGAGAAATTTATTTAAAAAAAAAACATAAATTAGATCCTTCTTGATATATCACTGCACCAACGTGGCTCAAAACGGCATTTTCAGACTGTCGTGCTCCAAAATGTACTAACCGGATGTATGTGAAACCCAGATTGCGATCTGCACTGAACTTAGTTGTAGACTTCCCACCAATAAAATTATATTGTCACCGCTTAGTGTCCCGTAGTAAAGGCGGTTCGGCGGGAACCTTGCACGCTAGTTCAGCGCTTGGCTCGTTGAGGCGACGCGGCATTTGATGCGCGCTTCAAGGTCGACCTTACTGCTCCTTTGCTTTTGAGCCTCTCACGCTCCAACAGGAGATTACTTATTAAAAAACAAGCACATATTATATTTTGCATTTTTCGTCTTAACTTAACATAGGGATTAATGAGTCTTTCTATATTAAAATTTATAATCGTATTTTCTCACAATGTCGGAAACTAAATGACATAAAAAACAATATTTTGAGCATTGCTTAATGTTTCTGGGACATTCTAATCAACAGCAAATACAACTTGATACCTACCTTCCACCCTTATGAAAATAATAGGGGTAGCTAACCTCAAACTGCATATAACTTTTTTTACCATCAGCATTTTCGAACATTTCAAGATGTTTAATTGAGAAATGAGACCTGTATAACAAAAATGGTCCTCTTGTTGGAACTGTCTAGGACGTACCGTTTGTGCTCAAACACATTTGAATAATTCTCGCAGACTTACAAAGCCTAGATCATAGGCAATCCTGCGAACATCAGTGTGATGTGTTCAGCGTACAGACTATGGTGGACATTCACTGTAAACAACAAGTACAATACCGTTAAAGTCACAGATCAGTTTGTTGCTAGCATTCTGCGTACATATCGTAGAAGTTGTGAACGTAAATAATATGCCCCAGACAGATGAAACATGTGTAAATGGTATTGTATTCGTCTCGCTGATAATAAACCAAACACGAATAAATTCGTGAGGTAATACTTGAAAAAGAAAAATGATATTACAGTGTCGGTATCAATTTTGTTTCTCTAAAGCACCTCATAACCCAATAGTCAGGATTATAAAATACATTGATTTGCATAAACTTTTAGTATCCCTACACGATGCAGCAATAAATCGAGAATGTTACACTTTTGAAAATGTCGTAGGTCATGATATTCTCTTAACTTGTAATATGGGTATGATTGCAAACCCAAAAACCGTTCAGAGACCTTAATAAACAGTTTTCGTCAAATTCAGAAGTAGCATGTTTGCGTAACAGACAAAGAGAGTCGAGTCGTGTAGGCTACTTGCAATACACATGCAGATGTAGTAGTGCGGGTTGCGATCGTGGGTGAGAGGTATTTGAAAAACAAAGTATTATGTGATAGCAAGTAATGAAATTAAATAAATAAAAACATTAACAGACACAAAAAAAAAAACGTAAAAGCGTTTTATGACTTTAGAATCAGCAACAAGCAAAAATGATTTCTTGTAGGAATACTGACAGAAAGAATGAAGAGATTTGGACGGTTCGTAACATTTAAGATTTTGAGAGCCAAAGAGGGATGACATGGTGTAAACACGGCGTTGCACTGGGAACGAGGGTAAGGAAAATAGGAGATCCACGATTAAAGCCATCGGCCAACGTCATCGTACCGGCACGATTCCTACATGTGAAAATTGGTGTGACCCTCGGCTGTAATCAAAACCGTATCGCCTTGTAGGGAGACAATCATCGTGACCATTAGACCACCGTAGCGGTTGTAGCAACAATACTTCGGAGAAACAAATTTGATACCGATATTGTACTATTATTTTTCTTTTTCAATTATTACCGCACTAAGTTATTCGTGTTTGGTTTATTACCAGCATGACGAACACAATACCATTTACATATGTTCCTGCTACTTGGGACATACCATTTTCGTTCACTACTGCTACCATAAGTATGCAGAATGCTAACAACAAACTGATCTGCGACTTTAACAGTATTCAGTATTGTACTTGTTTATAGTGAATGTTCATCATAGTCTGTACGCTGAACACATCACATGGATGTTCGCAGGATTATATATGGTCCAGGCTGTTATCTCGGCTCTTGTATGTCTGCGCGAATTATTCAAGTGTCTTTGAGCACAAAGAGTACATCCTAGACAGTTCTTACTAGAGGACCTTTTTTGTTACACAGGACTCATTTCACAATTAACCATCTTCATATGTTCGAAAATGCTGACGGTAAAAAGTTAAATACAATTAGATGTTAGCCACCCCTATTATTTTCATAAAGGTGGAAGGTAGGTATCAAGTTGTATTTGCTGTTGATTAAAAGGTCCCAGAAACATTAAGCAATGCTCAAAATATTGTTTTTGATGTCATTTAGTTTCCAATATTGTGAGAAAATACGATTATAAATTTTAATATTGAAAGACTCATTACTTGCTTAATATTAAGTTTAGGCGAAAAATACAAAATATTGTCATGACGCTAAATTTCGGGCAGTTAATTATTTTGTTTTTTTCTTCTCATCGATACTCGAAATAGGTAGTAAACTTATTTTGGTTTATAATTTTAAGGAGTATTCCGTTATTGGGAAGTCACTTTTTTGAATTTAGGATCGTGGAAATCTAGAGTGTTCTCTGGCCGTCTCTCAGGTTGAATTTTGTCGTTCACTGTTCCTGGTAGCCTGCAGAGTTTGTTGTCACTGTAGTGCTCATAGATTCCTTTGTGGGAAGTGTCCCGGTAGTGTGCGCAGGCTGATGACCTTGTGTTAGGTTGTTGGTAGGTGGGGGTGTGGTGATAGATGCGTCGGTGTCGCCGGGCGGTTGTGCGCTGTGGATCCTTCCGGCACTTTCGGCATGCAACGGTCTTCCGGTGGCACTGGACGCCTTGGTCAACACTCCCCTGTCCCACATTAACAGCTGTAGTAGGGCAGGCGTGCGGGCAAGTTGTGTAGTACAGCACATTTCTGTCGTTCCACTCTCGGACAGTCCCCCCCCCCCCGTGACGTCAAACGTCGCTGACGAGTGAATGCCCTGCGTGAGACAGAGAGGGTAGATGTTGCGCCATTCTGGAATGGTCACTGCTGACCATTCCAGTAAGGTAAATCATGGAAGGTTCTGGATGGCGCAACCGATGGTTATAAATACCTGCCGACCATGTTTTGGCGAGCTTTTTTTGGCAAGACTTTTATGGAGCTTTTTCTATCATGAGCTTTTTGAGTTTTTTATTAGAGCTTTTTGGTTGTTGGACTTTTTCGAGCTTTAGGACTTAGGCGAGCATGGCGATGCCCCGCTGGCCAAGGCGATGGCCTATGGGCTCGGAATGCCGAATGGCAGGTCTTAAGTTTAGTTAGCTAGTTTTATTATTATTAAAGTTAATTTCGGTTAGTCATTTAATATTTAAATTTTATTATGGGATAAGAAGACTTCGTAGCCCTGAGATGGATGCGACTTCGGTGGACAGGAACATCAAAACGATAAGTATTCTTTCTTGTTATTCTTTTTATTATTAATTATTTTTCTTTCCCCTTTAGCATTCGTGTACGGTTTTATTGTAATAGTCGTGGATACGTTTACGCGTGTATTTGTTGTTGGCCAGCACAATCACAGTTTTCTTAATGATTCAGAATAATGTACCTAATGGCCTTGAGTTTGAGTGTAATAACAGAAACCACTTTGCTTTGCCGTATCATTTCTTGATTTAATATATGATTATGATTCATCACTGTAAATTCATGCATTAAAATCTTTTCCAAATTTTAATCGGTTTTTGAATAACAATAATGTAATATAGGCTATATCTTTTATAACTTTTTATTTTAATCTGTTGTAATAAACACTAATTATTTGAATTCATTATTTTATTTCAAGTATTCGATCTGTAGTCCCCTTAACGTCTATTGATAGCCCCTAATTGTAGAACATGTATCATTATTAAATTACTTTATTAATAGTTGATGATATGTGGCACATGTACACTACAAGATAGGAGATGCGACCCGTATGGAACGATAGTATGTGTTCAGTCCACAGTACCCCTCGCATAGAAAGATTGTCAAGCGGTGTTATTACTTTATTTCAGATAATTTGTTGTGCTCTACGAACCA
Source organism: Medauroidea extradentata (assembly GCA_003012365.1). Lineage (NCBI taxonomy): Eukaryota > Metazoa > Arthropoda > Insecta > Phasmatodea > Phasmatidae > Medauroidea > Medauroidea extradentata. The sequence continues at coordinate 78,524 of PNEQ01088851.1, read as the reverse complement.
TAAGTTATTTCTGCATCTAGGCTACAAGGTGGAAGTCTTATCTTTAAAGTGTTTCTTTTTTAATTTTACTTAAGGAACTACGTACCGTATGAGTTTATCCCCCCCCCGCCGGTTTGGTTTAATAATTACAGAGTTTATTTTACCTTTATTGCTTATCGTTATGTTTCAGTCAATTGCTGTTGTATTTACTTGTGATGTTTATTTGCTTTCCACCCCGTAGTCTTGCATTGCTAGTATTCAGTTATACACAAATCCCTCAGTTTACATTCAACATCAACATTCAACACTTTAGCTACAGACATATTTAACTTAACTTGCTGCCCAAAGACACACTTCACATTTTAATTATTTTACAATATTTATTTTACCAGACCCAACCTCCTGACAATATAATTTGTGCTTGTTTTTTCATAAGTAATCGCCTGCCAGAGTTTGTCGGTGTTGCTCAGTAACATCCTACATAGAAATCTTAGAAGAAATAGAGAATATAATTTCTGTAAACCAAACTTGTTTTACAAAATCTGGAGGAACATATTTTTCTAAATCCCACAGCATATTTTCTATTATAATCGAAAATATAAATAATGAAGAGTTAGGAATCATAAAAAACAAATAGTATTATTCCATTTGTGTCTAGAAAAAGAATAAATGTTTGTAGAAATCTCTTCCCTAACACAATAAAAAAATTATTAATACAGCATATTTACAATCTACTAAAAAGAGAAAATTAAATAGAAAATTTAAATATACAACAATAAACCAAGAATATTTAGATAATACTATAGCATTAAAAGGAGAATACAAACATATTTTAGAGAAATCACAAAAAAAAATAGAAAAAGAAATAATTATTATTTAAACCAAATTGGGTATATTTTCTACTAATGTTGTTTATAAAATATATGCATTTGTTGTAAATGATAAAAGTGTATTTAAATATGTTGAAACTTAGTAGAATTAAATGGAATATAATGTATTTATATTGTTAAAGGTCCCAATGAAAATAAATTTATAGAAACTAAGGAAATTAAAATTATCTTACAAAAGAAGGATTTATTTTTATTTCATAAATTAGTGTTAGACAAGAATTATACATTTTTTATTTTCCACAAGAAGAACTTTTTATGGAAATTAAAGCAGATGGTATTTCTACTTTTAATGGAAACTCTTACCAAAAATATATTACTTAAAACATTTGAAAATTTCGAAGGTAAAGATAATTTGTTATACAAAGAAGAAGATAAAAAACAATGGAAAATACAAAATATAAAATATAACTGGGAACATACGTTTAACAGATTGTATATTAGAAAGTTTACAAGAAGGAATACATTTAAATATTTCGAATATTTACACGGAAACTTATCGTGGAAAGGAAAAATATATTTTATGTTGGGAAATATACAAAATTACTATCGTTCTATCTATTGGTTAGAGAAATTAATTGAACATAAGAAAATTTATCCAAAATAAAAGATTAAAGTTAAAATACATAAAATTAAAACGGCTCCAAGTAAATACTAAGAAAGACTGGTGTTTTTGTTAAATTTTTAATTAGATTTTATTTCATTTTACATGTTCTTGTTTAATTTCATGTTTTTGTTTGCAACTTTTCCTAGTTTAACGGTTTTTAATTTTTTGTGAATAATTTATATATTTTAAGTAGCTTTATATTATTTTTTGATAATCTTTATTTATCCCAACCAAGCTTACTATAATATTTTCATATTGTAATTTCCAAATGTATAACAAAGCCTAATTAAACTGCCATCTTCTGCGCAATATATATAGAAAACATTATATTCTAAATAACTAAATAATAACAAAGTGATTATTTTCTATAATTTCTTGGTTATAATAACTTCTACAGCTTTTTTCCCGTAGCACTATATCTTTGGAAATAATAAGTGCATCCATTTATTTAAAATTATTTTGATCAGTAAAGATACATTACCCGCATATTAATAACCAGATGCATTTAAGAGTAAACTAAAAACAAAAATTTTGGTAACTTTCTTCTAACGAAACAAATTTAAGAGTAAGCAAGGAATAAAAAACTTGGTAATATTTCTTAATAAAAGTAATTCCAGACTAAACATTTATTTTAATTTTCTTCTAACGAGATAAATTTAAGAGACGGCCGTTCGAACGTAAAAACGTTTACTATGTTATGAAAACCTTTTTATTTAAGTTACATGCGACTGTCATTAGGTAGTGCTATTAATATTCTCTTTTAGGTAACAAAATAAAGGACCGTAATAAAATATGACCTTGGAAACAAATTACTTAGCATAAACGGTGTGTTCTTCTTCTTGGTGTTGTCGTCCATGTAGGTCTGGCCAAGTGTGCGGTTGAGAGTGGAGCCTATACCCAGCATGAACTGTGACAGGAATATGATAATGATAGGAGTGAAAGAGAATTGTCCGCCAGTAGACTCTTCAACAACACATTTTCCCGAGGACGTCATGTTTGCCTGGCACAGCAAAGCTGTCTTGTCTGTAACATACATACATATATACTAAGTGTAGTGACGATACCCAGCATGAACTGTGGCAGTAAAATGATGACAAGTGTAAGACAGACAACACATCATATCGAGAACTTCATTTTCATTTGTTTGTCCGACGAAATTTTAAAACAACACTGATGAAAATTCTTTGCGTTAACAATTTAGAGCTACCGTATTCTACTACTTACTGTAACAGTTTATAATGCCTACCAGTGGCGTAGCTAGGACTTGAGAATTGGGGGGGGGGGGGGGTGGTTTGACCTGGGAATATTACAAAGGTACACCAACCACCTGATATTGGCGGGGGTCCGGGCAACACCGACTAGACTAAAAATTTGGATTTCAAGATGCAAAATAATGCTTTTAAGCAGTTTTTGTAAATTCAAATTCAATATCATTCTCGCTCAAATATATATGCTTTTTAAAATAAAGATATTTTTTCAAACCTTGTGTATTGCCCACTCAAAATGTAAAAATTGTGTGCATTGTCCACTATCGTAGCTGACAAGCGTAGACCAAGGCTTTAAGTTTACACAATTATTTCCAGCAGTGGGATCTTAATAGTTTCTGTACTTTCGATTCTCTCAATTTTGATGTACAATAATAAGTTATCCACAAAATTTTTTAACTTACTGATATTATTTTTCAGTTCAGTTTGGAATTCATACGCCTATTAGACTGTGCCAAATTATTTAATATTTCGTCTGGTGATATTTGAATTTCCCTGTGAACATTAAAAAGTGCCAAGCCATTTAGTCTTTCCTCTGCTGTTGTGTTCTGAAGATAGCTTTTTGTACGTTGTAGTGAAGAGAATGACCGCTCACTGATGCTTGTTAAAATAGGTAATGTAGCTAGTATCTTCAAGAGATGATTGATTGCTGGAGAAATGGTTTGATTGCATTTCAAATAGTAGACCTAATCAATCACATTTTAGGCTTTTATGAAAGCTGCGCTATGTGACAGTACCAAAGCTTCAATTCAACAGTGACTGGTGTGGACGAACTGCTCTGCAAGTCCTCTTCATAAAATTTAGTCAATTTGTTCATGCTTCTCAGATATTGATCTGTTGGAGAATTTGATTTTCCATCTGGCAATAAATATGAAAATCTGCTCAGTATGTCTTTGTGTGTTATAAACCGCTGGTTCATTTCGCTGCAGATGATGTCTAAAATTTTACTTCAACATTGCATCTGTGTGTCTGGCGCCCATTATGCGAGGTATGCACATTTCCACCCCAAGTTACTCGGCCATTTCCATTGCTGAATTCTACATTGTTTTGAACTCGGTTTCTGTTTTTCCTCGTAAAGACTGTAATTCGTCATCCACAAGAGATACCATGTTGACTAAAGTAGCCAGGTCTGTATATTTTGATCGAAGAAAGCGGCATAAAGGAAGACTGGAAGACTGATCGAAAAAACTATTGCAAGAACTTGTAAACAAACTAAAAATGTTGGTTGCTCAATAGCACAGCGAAGCTGTAATCCCATTGATGATGTGTTTTGTATCAGTCCAGTCTGTGATTTATCCAAGAGCATCATGAACAGCAACCAGCATTTCCTCTAGTAAAATTATAGCATCATGCCTCTCAATCCATCGGGTTGGACACAACTGTTTGTGTATAAACTGCTCTAGCACACAACAACGCTTGGCAGTGTTAAAAAAAGTACAAATATTTGTAGCTTCACTCAGGACATTCCTTACAGGAGTTACTGTACATGATGAACTAAGAACCAAGTTTAGACTCTGAGCAGCACAGTGGACGTATGAAGCACACGGATGCTTCTCACGTACAAATGCATGTACTCCATTAAATTTTCCAATAATTGCAGAAACACTGTCATATCCCTGGCCCATCAGATAATGTCACTTCACTCCAAATTTTTCCAGAGAACTAAATTAGACATCGGCTAGGTTTTTTCCAGTAACATCGGTTACTACCACAAACTGAAGGAAATGTTCCCTGATTTTGTTTTCAAAAATATACCGCACTCCTATGCTGAACTGTTCAGTCGTGGATATATCTGATGTCTCATCTGTTAAAACTGTAAAGCACTCAGCTGAATCAACCATGGCTACTAGTTTCCCCAAAACAAAATCATTACAAGTACTTACAACTTCATTTTGAAATGTTGGGAACAAGTACAAGGCATTTCTCGGCCCTTTTTCGAGGTGAATTTTGAGAGATGTGCCCCCATATTCTACTCGGAAACGCAGTAAAGTGTGAAAATTTCCATCATTGCATACAGTGTCCTCAGAAAGTGTCAGCGGACCAAAGTCCCTATGCCTTTGTAACGCTATTCCTTGTCGCCCACAAATTAGAACAATACTTATGATAGGGAACACAGCTTTTCTGTTTACTTCAGTCTGGTTTTCCAAGACAGAATTTTGTAACAAATGAACCAGTTTTGGATTTCCTTTAGCAACTAAAAGCAAGTTTTGTGCTTTCGATACACACTGTTTGTGGTATTCTGTACTTTCATGCAAATTGAACTGTTCTACAGCATCTTTCCAATGTATAAATGGCTTCTGGACTAGTACCCCTAAAGCTTGGTATCCCATTCCTGCTCCACTCCCACAGCACAATAAAGCACAATACTTAGTATGCGCCATCTGCAAATATAGAATACAGCAACCAAATCCATCTGTTTAACCATTTGTGTTGGAACTTAACTAAGGAAGGTTGCGTTTTCCACTTCTTGGTAATGAGTAGGGAATATCTGGTGTCCATAGGTTTTGCAGAATTTCTAACCTGTCCCTCCCTCTCTGTGATAATCTGAAATAAGTCCAAATTGTTTGAAATGTAAGGAAGAAAAATGCTGCATTACTTTTTATTTATTTCTAATGTGTGTGTGTGTGTATATATATATATATATATATATATATATATATATATATATGTGTGTGTGTGTGTGTGTGTGTGTGTAACATGTTAAACTTTTCGTTGAAATAGCAGTTCCATGGAATATATTTATTAAATAAGGTAAATTAGTCCTAATATCCGTGTTGAAGTTGTGAGAAAATGCATAAAGAAATATATAAAAATGCACATAAAATGTTTGCCAGAAATAAACTAAATAATTGAGTGTCTAAAAGTTGAGTCGTGTTTGGTTTTAGGAAAAGTATCTTTAATTCTAGAATCAATGTGTCACACTAGTCTTGAAAATTATGCACTAAGTCGCATCACATTATTATTACTTTCTTGTTCCTTCCCAGGGCCCAAGTTATGAAGCAATACTCAAATGTTTCATGTAAAATTTGCTTGTTGAAGCTTCTGATGTCTTCTTGAGATTTTCCACAGTTTCCTGATTGGTGTCGTTGGCATCATTTATCACTTATTTTACTGTTTTCTATAATGACCTTTTGCTTCTTCGCTGGACATTCTTCCGCGAAAAATTACAATAACGTTCCTTTTCTTTTAACAGGTTCCATAATAGACGGATTACTAAGCAATGAAAAAAAAAAAAAAAGAATCAATGCAGAGCTCCTCGGCCATAGCTTAATTTTCGACAAGGGTTGGGTTTCGGTGGTGCTCGCTTGTTCTTGGAAAACGTTATCTTCATCGTATACTAGACTGTATCGTTACATGACACCGTGTTGTCGACTGTCGTCACAACTCACAATTCTTGAATTCTGTACATGCACAGCGAACCTTGCACAGTTGAAAGTTACACCTAATATTGAGTAAATAGATAATGTATTGTCAACTGGATAAAGTTACCCAGTATCCACCTGCTTTTAGTTACCGTGCCGGTTCAGTAATAGTAGGGTTTCAACAGTGAGAATACAAAATATATATATTTGGTGAGACTGATGCAGATATCTGGACGCTACATACCCATGTAATTCTGTGTTTCCCTGAGCTCTTTTTTATAACCCTTCCTCTTAATTTTCAAAATAAAAAAAAGAAAGTAAAGGTGTGGAAGCCAGTAGGAGTAGACGATATTTACTGCAAGTATTATACAATTATATATTTGGTAATACATTTTTTCTAATTGTTTTTTATGGGCTAAAGGAGGGAAGGGGGATACAACACCTAACCCCCACTGGCTACGCCCCTGATGACTGCTCAACCATCACTAAGAAAAATGGCAACACAATTGTATACGGTAAAACAGATACACTTTAACAAAAACATTATTTCTTGTTGAACAAAATACGAATCACAACAACCATGATTTTTAAAACATATATAAGTATGAAGTACTTATGTATAACACAAAACATTTTGTCGACAGTACTATAAATATTTTTTCGGGGGTTATCATTTTGTATTTGTAGCCACAACGAAACCTTTGTTGCTTGTTTAACATGCCTTAGTTCGTATTTGTATGAGCGATATTTTGGTATTTTAGTGTCAACTAGGACAATAGTGTATGTGCGTGATTTATGAGCCAATAACTGGAGACAAAAAACAATTGTAACAGAAATCAAGTTATTTTAAATTTAATAACATTCAACGACGTTTAGAGCGATGATTTATAAACCTAATAACAATACACTTAAAAATTACTTATCTGGTTCTGATCAACATAAAGCGATATTTGGGGACATTAATTTAGTTTAAAACATCGATTGAATTTTTAATATTTATTACATTAAATGAATCTCTGTGTGTGGTCAAATCCATATTTGTCTTACATCTTTATTTTGTATATCTTCAGTCTGAACAAGTCAACCTATAAGTGACACACCTCCGAAATTTGTTGTAACTTGGTCGGAAGAAAGTCAAATCGTAAATGGCTTAGTTCAAGAAAAAAATTTTGGTTGATTTAATTCCCTTAAACACACTATAAATTTTGCTGGTATGTCAGTTCGTATTGGCTTTCTTCCAACATTGCTACTACAAATGTCAGAGGTGAGAGAATTCCGAGTTGACTTGAATCTGACAAAGGTCCCAAGATATCCGGTTTTAAGCCAATTCCAAGTTGACGTAATATGTACCATGAAAGCCTGGTCGAGAAAATTCAGATTGGTCTTAATTCAGATCAAGACACTAATAACTGTGGAGTAGAGACAACTGCGAGTTAACTTATTGGTGCACGTGTGGAGGATATGCTCACGCTTGGATGGTGTAGATTTGTTGAGGAGGTGCAGGTCCAGATGTTCCCGGGAGAGAGCGAGTGCCTCTTGTCCTGGTCCATACAGCCAGTGTGGCAGAGCTACGAGGTAGGAAGCTGCAGCACAGATGACGACACCCCAGGCTAACCAGCGAGGTCTGTTGCCTCGTCCGCCCCAGTACGTCAGCACAAGACACAGCATAATTTCACTGACCTCGTTGCCTGTCTTCACCAGTCCTGCACAGTACGTCACCCTCGCTCATTCATCCATCCTACACACTACTGCAAGAACAACCAGAGTCAGTGAACTCTGGTGATACATATTTGCTTCGAGTTAGACTTCAGTACATTACCCGCACACTCATATTATGTGTTCGTGATTCTTTGGTAGAAAATTGACACGAGCCAAAACCAAACAGAAAAAGTAATTTTCTTAGGTTTTTTTAACACGAACTGTTCGAAAAACTTTCCCCGCAGTATTACTGCACCTAATTATAACTACGTCCACTTTTATTTCCCAAAAATATTATATTGTCTACGTACACGACTGCAACTTTACTTCAGTAACTGGCCACATGTACTTTTGTCAAGACTGTTCCTACTTTACTGGGCCAATCAGAATAAGGTTACACTGACAGTGAAAAGGTGTGATTTGAGTGCAGGAACCTAAAATGCGTTGCAGTCAAAAGCAACCAATTACAGATATTGACGCATGGTATTACGTTTACAACAGTTCGCTCGTTATTAAATTTCTTTCACGAAAAATGGGAGGCGCAATAGTTTATTTAGCGATTCACAGGGTTTGCGAAAACTTGGTCATCAGATTTACGAAATAGTATATCTAAACCAATTGCATTAAAACAGTTATTAATATCTCTCCGGGAAGTAACAAACGAATTCCTGTTTCCAAGAATGTTCCAAGTACTTAACATAAATTTTCGATAGATATTAAAGAAGATAATAATGGATTACTTTGTCATAGGAGCTATATCATTCAAAACACGGTACTATTAGCACAGACATACGAGAAAAGGAGAAAAACATTAGCATTGTCAGAGAGAACAGTTGACAGGTAGGTTTCACTGAAGTATCTACATGGCCAACATTCTTGAATCATTATTTGCGATATCATAACTGCCTGGGCAAATAATAAGATTGTTAAGTTACTGATATGCTAAACGATTGTGATTCGTCTACAAGCAGTTGAACAGTGTCAAACAATCATCGTCCATTCATAAATGATGCAAGATGCTTCACTGTTTTGGAAGTTTTTATATAACCAAACATTTTGGCTGTCTTAGACCAAAGTATAATAATCTGCATTGTGCTGCATTAAAATTATTTTGAATAAAACATTGCGGTTAGGCCTCTATTGGTATCTGGGATACAGTATTGATCAAAATTGTGGGTTACGACACTTGAAGCACGAATTGTTTCATCACTTTTTTCTCTAGCTGTGCCAGACAACGTTGAATACAGTTTTATATATTATTACACACATACATAATATAAATGTAAGGAGACTTTCGTTCCTGTCGGTTTATTGAAACTATTTATATAGTTCAAACATTTCATATTCAAGTACTCTTTTGACTGTATAGGGACACAGGAACATTTTCTAAGTTTTTCTAAGTTTCTTTTATTCATAAGTGATCCAATTTCATGTGCGGAAATATGTTCTAGCTTGTCATATAACGATTTCGCTTAAATTTCGTGTTCCTATTGTTATAACACGGAGTGTAAGCAAATCCATTTTCTGTACTTTTATAGTAAAAAATTTTGGAAACTAGTTGTAAATATATTTCGTAACACTAGGCGCACATTGAAAACATACAAATAGAGAAATATCTCGTTACATTCAAAACTTATTCCTGTATATACGCAACTAATTAATTTTAACTTGTCAAGTAGATTTTGTAAACCAATATCCAAATTTTTTCGTGCAAATTAAAAAAATTTGTACAATTTGACCAGGGATTCGTAGACGATTCGGACTATTATAAAGAATCGTTCCATGGCGTGTTGTGTGACGATGCAGCTTTGTTTTCTCACCTGTTATATAAGAGGGGAATTTGAATCTTTTCTCTAGAGTCGACAGTGTGGCTGCTGTGTAGACGCTAGCCATTCCTTGGATGGCCCCCAGTATGCTGAAGACGATCAAGAATATCTTGGCACTGGCTAACTTCTGCAGCCAGGGTGGATGGAAGGAGCTGATTCCACATAATTGGTCGGGTTCTGCCATTGTTTCTACCCTGCAAACACAAACATCTCAGCCAATGCTGATTGCAATGATAACATGCTACATTTACTTTCCCCCATTTTTAGTTGTTATATTCTATTTTCACTAAAAACAGATCCTGAAAACCTTGAAAAGAAATACGCAATTACAATTAGTTTAATAACATTCAGAAGTTATACATGTAACAGAAGTCAAAGAATAAGATACTTTATTTCCGTTTCTTTAAGTTACTAACATGTATGGTAAAATTTATGTGCGTACACATGAAGCATGTTTATGTTCACTCTGACATGTGCATTTTAAAATGTTTTGATGCTAACCTAAGTTTATTCAAATCACAATGTGTTACAAATATGCAATATTATTTACATTAAAATGTGGTCAAAAATATTGGCAAACCCTGCCCATAAAGAGCACATTAAAATTAATGATACGATAAATCTAGAATAACATACATTCAGTAAGGAAACATAATAAAACCTTAGCTAACTCTGAGCTGCAAATACACACACGCGGTAGGCAAGAACTATTGATACACTAAACTAAGTCAACGTGATGGAGGATGTCCTATACTAATGTATGTGACCTATAGGAGGTAATACTAACATTTCAATAGAAAGTAAGTTTCTAATAATAAAAAATCTCTTCTAGTTAGAGTTAAATCATTAGCATTGTAGTGTTATTAGTAACCTATATTTTCAAAAGTAGTATTTTTCTGTATGTGCTTGCACAATTGTCGCTTACCCGCATGGAAAACATAAAACTCATTAGCCATACCTCATCATTACAAAATGTACATTCGCAAAACAAACAGGTTGCATCATCGCCTACCACTTCTTCCCGGCAGACCAAGCGACGTGGCGTAGTGGTAAAAGACTGGCCTCGTATTCTTGAGGATGTGGACACGATTCTCGGCTCGAACATCCCGTTTTCGGGTTCCCATGGTTTTCCGCTGGCTTTTTTTTTTTTGGAATCACTGCAGGTGAATGTTGAAATGGTTCGTAACTGCATATGTTTTTGTCCCTGATTCTCTGAGCTATTAAGTGTATCTCTAGTGTCCTCACTGATGTCCTATGTTGAATTATACCAGCCTAACTTTTATCCACAGCAGGTTTTATAGCTTGAAAAGTCAGCAGTGCTTCCATCTACCCACACTGCGCACATAATTGCAATATTAATGGAGTGAATTATGTGACTGTACTTTTCTCTTTGTCTGAGTTCTTAATTACTTGTGTTTGTTCTTTATAACGCCTGCTCCCTCGTCTTTAGTATTGTCTCTGGCTTTATGTTATTGAACCTTTACCTGAGACTTATCTCATGGGTCATCAGAGTTATATGAAAACGTGCCACTTGTTAAACCCTTCGAGCATCCCGCCGATACTTGATGCAAAATAGTTCCAGATATCGTCTGTGTTCTTGTCGTAATAACATCGGCCATTGTAAATTAGATATCCTCGCTCTCTAAATCTTGGTGGCGCCATTCGGTGATATATTGGGTTTCGGACATTCTGTTGTAACGCGTTTTGTGGTGTTGTCAATTCCGAATACCTCAAAATGAAAGTTTGGAAACGTCACAAGCTCTAGCTGGTATAACTTCACCTTGGAATTTCCTTCACCGTTGATTACCTGGGAGTTATAGTGGTTAACCTCCACGAAGTTGTTATTCACTCTTGTGTTTATGTCAGGGATTTAACTGTGGGCCGCTCTTCCTTTTTCGCATTCTCGCCCTCTGTTTTGATATTCAGTTATGGTTTGGGCTCTTATTTTCTTTTTTCTGTGGAGTCAGTTTCCTGGTTCAGTCACTACCCTGCCTCTCTTATGGAAATATTAGTCTGTATTGTGCCAGCCAGCACTTGGAGTGCTACTTTCAAGAGAGTACGATAAGCCCTTGTCGCCACTAGCATACTATGATTTCTCCTAAGCCTTCTTATCATGAAAAGTAAATTTACGATATCGTGTCAAATTGCTGCTCAATAAATCATAATTGGGAATAAAATGGTTTTACAAATTATCTTCATAGTTTTGAAACTGTCTCTTTAATTTTGCCTATTGCATTGAGTGTTTGCGCGCCAGAGACTGCCTTCTAATTTATAGTCAGCTTGGTCAAAAACTTAACTTTCACTACATAAGCCAACTTCTCCAAATTAGGTATCATTAGCTGCATTTCTTCTCTTGGGATCTTCTGGGTTTTTATTTGATGGGTTTGAGTCCAACTTCAGCATGGCCGTGTTTAACTGCTCCATCTTGGAATCCCATTTCTAACTGCCCAACAAAGAATATATTCCCAAGGATCAAGTCGTGATTGGTCCTTGAAAAAATTCCTATGTCAAATGTTTCGCTTCTTGTATATTGTTGGTATTGTACAACTACACCTGATTTTGTAATAAGTCATGAACGGCTCGGTAGATGTTGTTTGGACAGTTCTTGGTTTTCAGCCCCGATTTCACCTCCGGTCGCCAAATTTTGTGAAAAACTCAAGCTATACCGAAGAAATTAGCTGATCATATTCTCGCAGACCTTCCTTAGCAAAGGAAGAAATGTAAGAGGTCTCTGTGATTTTCCTTACATAGGAACTTTAGTATTCCCATTTGACAGAATCGGTGAAATTGTTTAGCTTACTAAATACCATTCATTGTACCTAATAGTGCTGCCTTCGATCTAGAATAAACTTATTTTTATTATTTCTGCAGCGACACCATCTACTCCTCAGGAGATTCATTGTTTTTAAGTCATAAACAGTATCATCCACTTCTAAAATTGGTAATTCAGGTGCCTTAAGTGAATATGGCAGTTTTAATATTAGCCTTATTTTCATTTAAAGACTTTCGTCTTCCCCATCCTACGCGACATCTGGGAATGAGCAACTGAGAAGGAGCTGTATGCTCTCTTTTATATCAGCGACCTGCCCTTCTAGCACCCACGTGGAAATGGTTCTTTCTTCTTCATTTTGTGGGTCATAAACTTATAGACAACTACGATCAGGTCTACATATCTCTAGCTGATGTAAACGCACTCCACCTGTGCCTGCTTCATCTTAAACATCGCCTTGTTGAAGTAAGATTGCTTTACGGTTTTGTTTTGTACACCCAGCCTTAAGAGTTAGAGTACGTCAGCTTTTTAATTATGTTTTTGAGGCACGGAAAATAGGAAGGCGATAAGTCGTACCATCGTACACCTCATCGCCTCTAGGCGTGCAATATTAGCATGCAGTGTTTTCACAGAATGCGTTTTTCAACAGAACTTCAGGGACGACTTTGTTATTATTTTTTGTGGAAAGTTTGTGGTAAAATCCAACACAGGTTTCTACTCTATGATTTTGTTTTACAATTACGGTTGATATTTTCTCAGCAAAAGAAAAGTGAAACGGTAATTTTTAGCACTTTCGAGGGGCTTTGTAATTTGTTTTTAATTAGCCGACATTTTTAAAACCATACGGACACAGATTGAAGTGTGTATTCTTATCGCAGGTAAACGCATTGGAATCATTGTTAATAATCATTCAATAATATTTCCTGTATCACACTATAGCGTAGCTCACGTGCCAAGCCCACAAATTCTTAATGTCAATAACTGATATCCTAAAGTAGTAGTTATTATTCTTAGGACCCATGGACGTCATTTTGCCCGGATGTAAGTTATGAATTCAGCTAGTTGACTATGTTTAGTGTTATGTGATTCTTTCAAGTCAAATAAATTATGCATTTGTTCCGTATTAACTCGAATATTCATCAAAAATCAACAAAACTGCCAAGTCTGCATGTGGATATACATTTTTAATAAAACGCGTGAAACTGTTAGGTGTAGGCAAACAGAATGACGAGAGAAAAACAATCAAACACAACGGATTGCTTGTCGTCAGGTGACTGAAAATACATGTTCTTGAATATAAATATAAAAGCAGGAGATAATACATAGATTCGCTTGCGTCAAATAGGCAGCTATGATGAGTGTTGCTCCGATTCCAAGTGACGTTAATGAAGCTGTTTATTTTCTTCTGCCTTGCACAGATCCCTGTTTCACTTTGGATGGTGGTAATTTAGGTCTCTTCTATTTCTTACACTCACTCGTCTTATCACTAGGATTATTCATAGGCACCATACAAAATATCGAAAAAATGTTTACACATTTTCGTAATTGAAACCAAACGGTTAAGAAATGTTGCTTATGATAAGTCTGACCATTTTTGTGGAGTCAAGCCCATCCCGCTTCTTTTGCCTCTAACAGTTGTAAGTTGGTTAGGGATAATGTGAACACTTTGAACGAAAATATCACTTCACGTTGCTACATGTAATTTTACACAAAAATGATTTACTCTCTCTTCGCATGGTTAACAGGGAATTAATTAGCGTAGTTCTATGTATTGCACAGTTAAATATCCTGAATCAGAATAAATTTAAATCCACTTAATTGAACATTATATAATTAATAAACTTTTTTACCGACAACATATGTTCCTACTAAGCGCACAATATAACTTACACACGCAAACATTAAGCAACGTGACTTGTAGTTACACTCCCTGTCGCCAGCTCTTCGCGTGTGTGCGATCAACGCCAAAGATCATAATTTAATCGAGAGATAGCGTGAATGTTTTTCGCGACTAAGCGCTGTACCATAGCCGTCTCCAGTGGCAATCCCCCCCTTCCATGAATGTCAGGTTCCCGGAGGGACGAGGAGCGCAGCTGCGCGCTTTCTCAAGGGAGGCTATGCGTTACACATTCCGTCAGTTGTTAGTATCACCTAGCAGACCGTGTAGTTGGTGCAATCATTTGTTGTTCTTCTTTTATGGAATAAGTGTAGGAGTAGAAGTTGGATATTTGAAAAAATAACTTATTAAAAAAAGGAAAATAACGCTGTCGCTATTTAAACGAGTCTGCTGGAAAAAAGCATGTGTTTTTATATTTTCTGTCTAATTACACATGCAGACATTTAAATAAATAATTTATATTTATTTCTTTTTAAATTTAGATGTTAACAATATAAGCCTATTTTACAAGAACTATTAATTCTGCAATATATTTAAAGAACATGATAAAAGAATAAATATTATTACGACAGGAAAGAATCCCTATTTACTTATTTTCATAAAACAATTAATGAATGTGCAACTACCGGGTTTTCATTTTACATCGTACTAAAAACTGAACTATCAGCTCAACAATGTCAATCTTACAATTTTACTTGAAAACAGAGTTTTATGTAAAACTAACATATACAACACACTATTTCAGAATAGTTATTTTCCTTTGATTGCACCTAAATGCAGCTAGTGAATCTGTTATCGTTTTACTGTAATTATTTAAACGAATATTAGTGATTATAGGTATAACTTTGTCTACAATTTTCTCCCTCCCTTGCCCACACAGGCACACATATTCGAGTTCTTGATTTAAGCTACAGTCTAACTGAATAGCTAATTTACTTAAGCTATGGGTTTTTGATGACCATTTGATAAGAATAATGGCTCAAATGATTCAGAAACTGGTGTCTGAACTATGCCAGTTACATGTTTTCCTACACCTAAAACAAAGTCTGACGGTACACTTAGACAACCTCTGTTTATATTTGGAAAATACCTATCTACACATTCAGAATTCACAAGGAAATGTGAACAATCATCACACTGTTCTTTAACAGATAACTTAAAATATATGTAACCACATACATGCAGAAATCCAGACTCAACAAATTTTACATTTTCTAAATAGTTTAAACTAAGTATATAGTTAAATTGATCACATAATGTAAACTTGTTAGTTACTACATACTCGTTTTCTGACTCAAGAATTTCATGAGAGAACCGCGCGGACGGCCAATCACAGGCGATATCATGAAAGAACCAGAAATAATGTTTAAAAAATGAATTTTTGCGTAAAAAATTGCGGTCCCCGGCTGCTTCCACAGTGGCTAAACCAAACTATTTCTCTCCTTGATGTACACGAGGGTTCTAATACCTTGCCAATTTTATGCTTTTTTATTTTTAAATTCATATAACGTACACTGGGGTGAATTGGAACACAATGTATATAACCTGATTTATAATCTGTGTTTTTACATAAGGAAGTTATAACAATTCACAGGCAGTATATTTACCATAAATCAATTTTATTTAAGGAAAAAGTGTAAGCCAGAAATTTGATTTCAATTTTGTTCACATTCACACCACTGTTCCTATTCACCCCGTTTTGTGGTACCAAACGAACTTGATTCGAAATCTTATGTCGTGACTTAATTTTTGTACAGGTTACAATATATACCAAAGCCGTGCTGTAAGAGCATAATTAACGTAACTATTCTCTAGAAAGCAACATATTTATAAAAAAATAAGGTACCTAACTCACAAGTCACAAACACTAAATACAGCACAGTCGGGACGACGCATCATATTATTACGATTCAAAGTAGGCGTACATTTCATTTAATATATTGACATTTACTTAGGTTTGTTTGGTTACAAATTTAGTAACATCATGTAAGCTCCACCGAATTCAAAGAGAAGCGCTAATTATATTTGAAATGGACGAGATATTTAGTTCTGCGTTTCAGACAACAAATCCAATATAAGATTGTTTACACATATATTTAAAAATTATTCATATACGCCTACATAACTAAACCTTAACGATTTTTCAAGTTTATAAAAAATCACGTAAATGCAAGCTAATTGTTTCTGCATTGTAGTAAACCACAGCGCGGTGTTAGTATGTACACTCGGCCTCATAAAAAATGTCGCCTTTCTACAGGCCAGAAATTTGTCTAAGTCCCACTTCGGGTATCTTCGGCAGCGTACAGAGACACACATCGAAATCGCGACAACCCAACGAGCTCCTCACGACACTCTCGTACCGTTCTTGAGACACAGGTTCGAATCCCGTTGATGGAACATAGTTTTTTTACTTTTGTCCCCTCAGAAACAATGTATAAAGAATGACAATGTTCAAAATGAAATACGTATTCATCATGTATTTCATTCGTAATTATCATAAAACCTAAATATAATGTCAAGTTTATTCCTACTATTATGTTAGTGAAATATGAAAATTACTGTCGTAAGTTTGCGAATATAAGATATCCGTGTGGTATTCGGGTAAGACCAAATTATTAACAGAATATTTATTTAAAACAAAGAAACCAAAGAGCTTTATCTTTAAACCGTCATAGAATTGTTGAATTCTAAGTTACTAATTGTCATAAGAACCTTACAAATTATGGATTGTTCACAATGGCATTTTAATCGTTTAATAATACAAGGAAACGAATGTCACCTGGGTCGTTTTTTCTTTTACAATGTAATTAATGAAGCACAATGCATTTAAGATTATAGGTAAATATTTATTTCCGTTAAATATTTACACCAAATTTATAACATACTATATGATATTACAATCGTTATAATATGTAAACAATGAATTACCGATCACGTCAAGTGGTTCATAGTAGACAATGATATTGTGAGCCGTCCAATATATATATATATATATATATATATATATATATATATATATATATATATATATATATATATATATATATAGTGCATTTTGCATAATATACTACAGCGTGTTGCGTTCATGCCCAAAAATCAATAATCGGTGCTGATTATTCAAGACTATTCTAAATACCTTCGTAATATTTTGTGTAATGTTCAAATATCCTTATTTACCACATAGTAATCTGAATCAAATACACGTGATTATTCATAATTTATAACATTATTCAAGATTAACACTACACCGTACGTGTTAGCTTTAAATTGAATGATGAGATAATAATTTTTATAAATAGCAATTAGAACGTTAATAAAAAAGTTGATAAAGGTAGAAATTTGGAATATCAATTTTTATAACTTTTATTTCATAGGACATCTTTGACAAATGAATTAAACTCAGTATGTTACATCGGTAACCTTCAGTGTTGGGTGTTTCTTTCATTGTGACTTAATTAATAATTTAAACCAACTATTAAAACGTCCAGCAACGCTTAACCGTAAACCGGGAACCCCTTGACACGCAAAGCAGTTATTTTCATACGCGAAAAATTACGCGATAACGGGTGCCAATGCCAGATAAGTAAAGAAAAGTGTGATGTGTATAACTTTGATATAAAACATACAAGAGTATTTTTAATATATTAATTAAGAGGATAGCACATTTACTAAAACATTCAAGTGAAGTATATTAAGACAGAACTTGCCATGTTATGTAATGTAGTATCAATTTCGCTTGTGTTTCATGTGCTAGTATATTTTATTTACAACATATATACGCGCGTGTGTGTATATACTTAAACTTCTTACACGTTAATCTATGACAATATATTTCAGGAGCTTTGTTCGTAAAATGAGGAAATCTTACAACATATCAGATGAATAAAGTAATATATTCTTGTAATAAACATTGATATTTCAATATTTCCTATGTTTGTTGACGAAAAATTAAGTGGAATTCACCCGGTGTTTAAAGCAACTAAAATAAATATCAGAATTTATTTTATTTGTTAATTCGGCAATGGACTATGCTTTTGGCTACAATTAAATTTGTTTGAGTAATTTTACTAAATAGCTGTGTGAAACTCGAATAGTGTTACGTGTTTTATAATAATCCATATATTTTAACTTAATTGTGGCTCGGCGATTTACGTTTAAGATGTCACGGTTAATTAGATTTGCACGCTTGAAACTAATGAGACTTTCTCACAAATTTTATTTAGATCATCGAAGTTATCAGTATGGAAAATCTAGCCCTCAAAGAAGAAGTTTTTATATTTGCAGGATACTTGAGGTAACTACAGCCATTAGAAAATCTTACATTTGAAACGCTAGTGAAATCATTTTCTCACAAAATAGCTGCATCTGTGACATCTTCCTTCACTTCCTTCAGTACACCAGCCGGCACTTGGCGGGTCTGAAACAGTTTGTTTTGGTCGGACATATGGCTTATTTGTTTAAATTGTGTTTTGGGCCAGTGTGTACGGTATAAGTATTTATTCTGGTCGCAACCCACTTTTGAAATAGTTACTGCATGCCCAGAACATCTGAATAATAGCTCCTATACCCCGCCATTTTGGAAGGTATGAAAACTTACATAATCGCTTAGATAATAAGTAGTTTCCTTCTCTAGAAATTTGTTTATAAATCCTCAGCATAATTTGGTTTTCCACACACATTTCTGCTGTTTAAAACATGGGTATTCAGAATTACTTTAATGTAGCGGTTTTCATGTGCGTTATATATGTGGTATATCTAAATGGAACTTCTTTAATGAAATATCCATAATATTAATTTCATATTTCGCCTTGTACTTGAGTGTGAATTTATTTTTCATGAATTTTAAATTTCATACGTGTAGCCCATTGCGTTTACATATTGCTACATTGACACATTGTTGAATAATGGCCAGTATTTCAAATAAATAAAAGTATGCAACATGTTCATTATACTTCTTCCAAAAATTACACTTGAATAACAATCCAGTGTTGCTTTGCGTCTTAACTCATTTTCCCCGCATATCATACATGCATTTTAACACCGTGCTACGTAATGCATATAAAACCACGAACAAACTTTTAAGATTGGAAATTGTTCGGTAACGAAGATATCGTGTACCGTAACTAACGGACAAGTTGTATCATATTTTGTCGTACTGGCATAACAAGCTGCTAATACAGACGTCCCGCACTGCACTCCTTAGTTCGAGTAATGGCGCACAACACACAGTCAGTACGTGAGCGTGTTGCTGCTCTAGTAGAAGAGGGAGGTTTTGCAGTAATGTAGTCAAACGATAACTGGACCCCACAGTAAAAACCCTCGTACGTAATCAGTCCTTTTCAGGAATACATATATATATATATACTAAAAATTTTTAGTTTGTTAAATGTTTTTAGGGCCATGAAAACAAAACAGTTCCTATATGTAAATATATGTAAGACCAAGTTCTTACGTTGGATTTGAACCTCGATTCCACTGAGAAGTTTACACACTGGGTCACAACACTAATGAAATCTGTAGGTATATGAATTGAACAATTGGATATAAGTTGTAAAATATCACATGATGGCACTGCAACCAAATAATAAGATTGCAATATGTCCTGACGGCTATGTTTACTCAACGTAGAGAACTGATGTACTGGATAACTATGTAAAATAACAATTCCGATATTAATAAGTGAAGTTTCTTCCGCACGTTCTAATGTGGATTATATAATTTAGGTGGACGGGTTTACTGACTCATTCACAGTCAAACAGGAAGAAAATAAAACTACTTTTATGTAGAAATATCACGAATATAGAAATTCAAGTATTATGTTTTAAAACAATACATTGTTTAATTATATTTAGATGATTTCTATGGTTTATGAATATTGTTCTGTATGTTATTAAAATATAAGTGTTGGTAGGGAAGAGGAGTCTCTCTATCTATTCCACTGATTAATTTATGTAATAACTACTGTCATTATAAAAATAAGTGTAAGGTTGTTTAGGGCCTACTTGCATATTATTTGAAAGAAATATGCATTTTTCTTACTGTGCAACTGAATAGCTTTTTTTTTTGTTATTTAGCAGCATTAAAAACGATGAGTTTCTTGTCAAATAATTGTATTTAACTGTCTCATATCTCATGCTGAATAAATAGTATGTTAACACTAACCTAATACGAGAGGAAATTTCAGTTGCCTAAATTTTTTTTTCCTTATTGCATGGTTTTCCTTAGCAACTGCATTTTCTCAAAAATAAAATTAATATAATTATTGTTGTATTGATTATTCGTTCCAACTCTGAGATTTAGACCAGCACATCCTGCAATATTTACATATATTACATAAAATATGCCATAATTTGAGTGTCGGTTCTCCTCTAACCGGCTGGCGCCTAGTCGGGAACATTACCGCGCGGCGAGCACCACCGCTAACTCTCTCAATCGTATTTCGATTCAGTACAATCTCCGCAGTCCATCTCCAAACCCCTCGTCCCCGTCAAATATATATTTTACTAATGCCGCCTGAAATGAAATAAATATCTCTTAGACTCTTCTCGAAACATTTAATGAAATAGGTGGCAAAATTGGCATGCTGATCTGAGGCTAGATGAAGATGAGACGGTACAGGCAATTAAGAGCTTCCAAATTTGCTTTGAACATAATAAAATGTTTAGTTTTAAAGCTTTCTAAAGAGCTTCTTGCAATGTTTTGACAAACCTTAGAGCGAGGGACAGTCTCAATTTCACCGTCAGCGAGAGGTGGGTAGGGGTCACCAGTTCGCGCACCTGCAAGAAGAGGGCTGGGTAATGGGAGAGGAACTAGGAATCGCTAACGATGTAAACAAACTATGTTGTCATTTACTGGTTGTCCAAAGCGCGAAACATAAACATTTCATCCTTAACAAATATGTGATTATACATTCTTAAGTTGGCATCTCTCTTCTTACTTCCTCTGTGCTCGCAACGAAGCGAAATCGTGAACAAAGTTAAAGCCCTATACACAATTCAATTAACATTTGACTTTACGTTTCTGTTCTGTTTCGTCAATACACAATACAAATGTAAAGATAAATAAATGACAGTTGAAAAACGATTGGAAATATGTTTTCTGAAACGGAATTATTGTGATATAAATCATTATATATTTACCTTAAAACTTATCATATAGATTTTTAAATAATAAACCCTTTTTTTCATTTATTATATAATTTTTGCCAGAACAAAAGCAACGCCAGCTATTGACGCAACTTGAAGTTCATTTACGAATATTTCTCCAACGCTACTTACAATGTTTTTTCGAGTACGTTTAAGAAATAACTATAATTTTTTCACAAAATCCCAACACTGGAGAACAAAAATGTACTCAGAAATAAAAATTTTTCGTTCTAGCATACATTATCAGCTGGTCATTTGCGAACGGCCATCTTGACTTTGACTTTAGGTTTCAGTTTTTCCGAAACATAAAGTCAAAGCTGCTCAACTTTAGCTTTGGCGACGCCATTGTGTACGACACCACAAGAAGCCATGTATTGTAAGCTATCGTAAATTCAAATTTATGGTAGCAGTACACTCTCGCCGAGGTGCCCCGCCGAGGGGATCGCCGGGACGCTCGCCGATTAATTCGAGCGAGGTCAGCCTAGATCGCACCGCGAGGTAACCTATAGTACACTCTCGCCGAGGCGCTCGCCGATTGATTCGGGCGAGGTCAGAGTCAGTCAACATAGAGTCAAACTTAGATGTAGAAGTTGCATTGTTGCCTTTTTTATTCGTATTGTTGCATGTTTGCCTGGCAGCAGGCACATTACATCATGCTAGGTTGACAGCACGGTGAGTCAACCAGTGATGTCATGGGTTTTCACAGCTATGTCGCAACTCTCGAGAGACGTCATTGGGATTCCCCGATGATGCTAGTGTGAATACGTGAATACCAACAGCTACGACCGAGGTAATGTCTATTTTTAGACCTCAAGACACAATGTTTCATCAGCCATTGACATCACTGAATGGACGTATAAAAGCCTCGGTACTGCGCAACATAAGTCAGTCAGGAAGTGAGAGTCGTGACGAGTCAGTCGGGAGTGACAGTCGTGGAGAGTCTGAAAGTGATGATAGTCTTGTACTGAGTCGTGAAGATGAAGTGAGACCGAGAGTGGTGTGAGGCAGCGCCCTTAGGGGCGGCGTTGCCACTGGGCGGCGATGGACGTCGTGAGAAGTGACGGGCCGAGAGGAGACACTGGCGGTGGCGCAGAGATGAAGACCCAGCGCCTTGAGGGTGGTATCACGACGGCATCGAGGCTGATGTAACATAGGCGGAACTGACACGATGTGGCATCACGAGGATGGCAACACTGCGACAATGGCCGGTGTCGAGGCTGAGTAGCATCAGCGCCCTGCAAACGGGACAGACAACACTCAGGTGTTGTGTCGGCGCGACTGAGCTGATGAGGTGTGGCATCTCGAGGATGGCAACACAGCAGCGGTGGTTGTTGTCGAGGCTGTGTGATGCCAGCGGGCTGCAGGAAGGTCGAACAACACTAGCGGTGTTGTGTTGGAGTGCTACAGAGGTGGTGAGCTGTGGAGAACAACACTGACTGTGTTGTGTCGAGGAGGGCAGTAACTGGCTACTTGAGGAGACTGTCTACTTGGTGATTCAAGAGAAGGAGTGCTTCGAGAGTTCGCTATTGGTCCTACTCGGAGGAGGTGCTAAGCTTGTGCAGAGAGGCTGGTGAGGACATCTTGTTGATGTCAGAAGACGTCTTGGTGACGTCGGAGTCTACTGCGAGGCTACAGGCACATACTTTCGGATCAGTACTGGGTGAACACGAGGGCTTCTGCTGCGGGTCGACAGGTGAATAAAGAGGTGCGCAACGGGAGTCGAACCAAAGACCTCAAGAGTGAAGACAGTGGTGCACTCTGGGTGCTGCACTGTACATGGTGAGCCATCCTCCCTTAGGACTGTAAGGTTGTACACTGTCACTATTTGAGAGACTGTTGATTGGATGTATGATTGAACTTTTATTGTTATTTGTAGCCTTTAATTGATTAACAGTAATATTCTTGTGCTTTAATTGTCAAAGTTAATTAACGTTTTGTGGCACAGTACTAACTGTGTTGTGAGAGTTATAGTTGAATACTGTTTTGTGTATTTCGTAGCTTTGTGAGCTATTAAATCCAGTACTAAATTTAACTCTTTTATTTCTAATAATAAGACCTCTATCACAAAAGAACTCATGGGAATTGCCCACATGAAAAGTTTTTGTCTCAAACTTGTAACAGCATGCTTATTTTAAGTATGTTTACAACATGTTTCAAGACAAAAGTAACCAAGCCTTGGGCTCGAAGGAGATGGTGGATGAAGGCAATTCATCAGAACAGAACAAGGTAAGCAAAAAAACCAGTGAAAAGTATTGTCTTCCATTTTTAATCTACAAAGTAGACAAGGATTAGGGTATGCACAACATTTGTGTGTACCCTAAAGTGTTGTCAGCAAAAGTTGATACCATTAGAAAAGCTCTAAAATATTAGTTGTATTTTCAATTTCGTTCAACAGTTGTCATTAAAACACAAATAGTGTTATCTCGTCCAATTTTTACCCGATCTCTTAAAACATAATGACACTTGTAAACATCTTGTGCTTGTCACTAAACATCTTTTGTTTTGTATGGTGTGAAATTCATACACAATTTTTTTTTTCAGACAATCAATGCAGCAGATGTTTAACAAATTTGTGACTGAGCCATCTGGAGTATTTGAAAATTTCACAAGGATGTCATATACGAATTTTGAGTATTTGTTAAACAAAGTTTCACCACTAATCGCCAAAAAAGGCACTCAACTACGAGCTGGCTGCTATTCCTCCAAAACTCCATCTTGCTATTATCTTGAGATATTTAGCAACTAGTGACAGTTATAAGAGTTTACACTACTTATTTAAGGTATCAAGTGAACTAATTTCCTTAATATTCCCTGATATTTGCAAAGCTCTGATATAAGTTTTAAATGGACATATAAAGGTAAGTACAAATAAATTAACAAAATTGGTTTGAAAACTTGAAGACAATTACTGACCAACAATATTATAATTTGTCATTATTATTAAAAAAGTCTATTCCTTGAAAAATAGCATTTTGTAAGGGTTAGCTATGGTGAACTAAGTATATGTATGTCTATGAGTCCCCGAGTATATCTGCTGGTTGTCGACGCTCGGCAACAGTAGCCTGTGTGTGTGGTCAGCCCCCTTGCCCAGCAACCAGCAACGAGTGTGTCATGACATGTTCGGGAGAGGCGGCACTCACGATAGGGCTCTTGTCTCGTAAGACATATTAAATGGAACTGAATCGAACACGATTTCTTCTTCACTATAGTTAGGGTGACCTAGCTATCCCCACAAATGCAGTGCCGAGCGCGACGGACACTACAGGCATGCACGACCGCGTGATTGGCAAGTCTATGCTCTATCATTGCTCCAAACAGTCCCCTACAATTTACAAAAAAATTATAATAAATCCTACAAAAATTAATAAACAAATATTGAATGTATTTTAACATAGCTTAATGCTTTAGCAAGTATTGCAACATGTATTAATGTGAATGCACGTATTATAGAACAAAATAAAACTAATTCTTGCTGTAAATACAATAAGGATAAAAATAAAATAGTAATATTACTGAACATAACACAATGGATTACACAACTGATGTTGTTATTGTAAAACAAGTCTCTGTAACAAGCCATACTTGTTATGGGTTTTCTTGAAATGTCATTCCTATTACAGAAACAAGCATGTCTACAGATGCGAATGATGTGTTACAAAGCGTACCTTTTGCTGATGTGTACCAGTAGCACCGGAATTGACAATGTGCACTACCTTGATTGTCGACTGGTGACACTGCCTGGGGAGGCTGTATTAAGTTAGTGTATTGTGCTCTCAGATCACCTGACACATATGTAGAGCTAGATCCTGAAGAAGGACGAGAGTTTATGGCCGAAGAGATGGATTCAGGATGCATGTTTGGATTTATTTGCCGACTAAAAACAAATCTTGTATGTCGTGCATAAGTAATTCACGTTCGTCAGCTGAAAATTTTTAAAATTTTTTACCTATCATCTGACCGAATAAGTCACATTCATCAAATTCACTTGCAGTGCGTTTGTTTGAAACAACATTATTTAAAATGTCGAAAGCTTGTGACATTTGGTTTTCAGTTTGCAGGAGCTCAGGAGGATTTCTTCGTCGCCGGATCGTCTGCTGCGACTGTGTCTCTCGTACAGCAGATGTTGGCCGTGGTGTTGGTAGGCGGTGTGGCACAGATGGTTGATTTTATGTTGAAGGCGCTGATGCAGGAGATAACGGTGCTGAATGTTGCGTTTGCTGCGTTGATAGCTGTTCAGGCGCATTAACAGTGTCTTCAGCCATCAAATCTTCTGACATATTTCCAACACCATCCACCTAAAAAGTTACACAGATGATCAGAAAAGTTTTATTGTGATAACATTAATATAACATAATGATATATGTTATTATTTATGTTTCTTTTCAGATGCCATCAAGTGCAGAGACATGGCTGAAAGTTGAAGAGGGTTTCAGAGGGAATTTTCCACATGCTGTAGGTGCCGTTGACGGGAAATATATTTTCATCTTAAGCCCTGCTTCTAGTGGATTCCAACACTACAATTGTAAGAAAACCTTTAGCATCGTTCTCTTGGCACTGGTTAACAGCAAGTATCAATTCTTGTTTGCTGACATTGGTAGACAAGGGAGAGTCAGTGATGGCGGTATTTTGTAAAACAGTATTTTGTGGAAAAAGATGTGTGATGATGGTGATGTGAAATTCCCCACACCATGCCCTTTACCTGGGTCTGAGGTTGCTGTACCCTACGTATTCCTAGGTGACGGTGCTTTTGCTCTAAGTAGACATGAAATGAAACCCTTTCCAGGTGAACATGAGAATGGATCTGTTAAAATAAATTTTAACGACAGATTATCAAGATCACGAGTAATAGTGGAGAACTTTTTGGGATAGTATCTGCTAGATTCAGAGTTTTTAGAAAGCCAATTGCACTACAGCCTGAAAAGGTGACACGTATTACAATGGCTCACATTTTACTTCACAACTTTCTGATGAATAGCAAAGCATCAATGTCAGTGTACAGCCCCCCTGGTACTATGGACACGTAAGATGACAATTGTAATTCGATTCAACGGGGTACCTGGCGACAAGAAGTGAATCAAATGTGTGCAATCAGGCCAGTGGCTAGAGTACCCCGCAGGTCAACAAATTACGCTTCAAAAATTAGAGAAGACTTCTTAATGTATTTTCATAACTACTTGTAATTTACAGTTAATTTGTTAAATGGTTGTATGAGATGTAATATTTGCGTTGTTGTGTTTGAGGTGTAACATTTTAGTTTATAGTATTACAAATTAATTAATGGCAAATGCATTTTATACACATTACTGATTTGTGGCATTTACACTGATATTTTATAATTGTCAACAATACGACCTGTACTTAATTTGGGAAGAAAGACATGCTTTTAATATTGACATGTAGTACGTTTAGCAAATATGTAAATAAAGGCATAATAAGGATAAAGGTGTTCTTTTTATTGTCTACTGATAGAATTGTAAGTTCACTGTTAAAAATTTCCGTGAATTTACAAACAATTTTACGGAAACGTTTGTTTAATTAACGGAAACATTATTTTGTAAAACAGTTATATATAGACTAATTATGTTTCATTTATTAAACATATGTAAAACTGCGAGAGTAAACTAAATAAATAACCGAACGGATTATTGTGCCTGCATCCTAAAGAATTCACATAAATATGCGAGTTTCCATATGTAGAGCTAGTTGCCTTCCGTAAATTAACGGACACCTCCGGATAATTTTTTACCAGTACTTCTCCATAAAACAACGAAAATTATTTTTAACAGTGCCCTCAAATGTTTGTGAGAATTTTTAGCAAATGTTGTTTAGTACTCCTAAGTAACATACTAAAAATTCCACTGGCATTCGGTACCACTTGAAATACTCTCATGTACACAGTTATTAATTGAAACGGAAATGTACCGTTAATAAACGGAATTATTGTCCGTAAAAGTAAAATACGGAAATGTCTATACTACGCAATCATACGTAATATGTCCATAAGTCTGCTGCGGACACTTGAACGAAAAAAATCGGAAATTTATGAGTTAGAAAGATGTAAATATTACGGATATACTTTAATAACATCAGCGGTAAATCTGCAAATCTGTATAAATGCACTTTTAGCATTTTAGACATTTTAAGTATGGCTTAGTTCCGTGTGAAGAAACTGTTTTACGGAAACTTCTGTTTCCGTGAATTCACGGAGGTATCCGGAGAAATGTTTACCGGAAATTCTGTAAATAGATGGAGAAAATTTTTTACAGTGTTTTAATAGTAAAATTTAAAAATACCTTATATCAATGTTTCAACAATGTTCGATTGATTTGTGCCAAACATTTAGCTGTTTAACATACTTAACTGTCAGACCATTTTGCAGTCGCTCTTTAAAATTAAATGAAACCAAGCTTTACTATTAACAATGCAGTATTTGGTATTGTTCTGTTCACAGTTAATTACGTTGTAGAATATAAATTACAAAAATATATTTAATAAAAACTTTTCGATAATGGACTTAATTTTAATTTAAAGATTTATTTAAAAATATTAAATACTTATTTATTAAAAAATTGTTATTTTTTGTGTTGTAAATAATTTTGTCTACTACATATTAAGAAAAAAAAGAAAATAACATTTTTCTACAATCACGTTAGGCTTGTCTTATGTTTTATAGCTGACAATATATAAATGGATGCCTATTACAACATTTAAAGTTTTTTTTTTATTTTACTTACCGAAGCATCTGTATTCACAGTAGTAGTTATTTAAAATACTGGTGCCAAGAATTCTTCCATGTACTCGTACGCAAACCAAAGAGGCTTATACACATCATCAGCACCAGCTCATGACCTAATGGACGCCTTCTTCTTACGAAGATGACCCCTGAAAGTAGCCATTAAGGATTGTTTCTTCTACTTAAATTCGGGTATTGGACGGTTAAGTTTCACGCTCGAACGGCCCCAAGTATTCATTCGTCACTTTACGTTTGTCCTTGTGTTGTGGGTGTGTTGGGTCCCACAAGACCGGCTCACCATGATAAGCTTCTATGAACTCACGAACAGTCTCATTAGACCAATCCATGTTTGTAGCACTACACAAAATATCAACACAAAACGCTTGCGTATTATCCACGTATAACCACGTGAACAAGCGACAGTGAACTGAGTCGCCTCGCGCTCGGCTCTCGGGCGGTCTCGGGCAGGCTCGGGTTCTTTGGTGCCAAAATCCGACTACAGGCGGAGCGCAGGCGAGCGCGAGACAGGCCGAGGCAGGGCGAGAGAAGCCGAGCTTACCTAGTACACTCTCCCACTCGCGCATGCTCGTCTTGCCTCGGCGAGAGTGTACTGCTACCATTATAGTAAAATGCTCAAGTTTTCAATTGTGTACAGGGTTTAACATGTCCCGCAACTATACAGTATTTTTTATGCCAACCTAGCGAGGTAACTCAACGGTGACATGCTAGGGTGGTTCTTTACCAAACGTTAAGGCCCGCCTGCTCCGCCTGCTCTCCTAGCTACTGTCGTACTACGCTCAACCAACTAAGTCACGGGGGGGGGGGGGGGGGGGGGGTCGGCAGTCATCCAACAACACCATGACTACCAGGACTTGCCTACGTGTACGGGAAAACGAATTCGTACCAGACTTTGCCGAAGTCCGAAGTTCTAAAGTCTGACGTCTTATGAACTAAAATTTATATATTTTATGTTTCAATAAAATAATGAAAATATTTACAATCTTATAATGTAACGCTGTTATTACGATGTACATTTTGTTTTATATATTTTATATAAGATTTCTATTACTGTAAATACATTCAGAGGGTGGTAGCGTTGCGTAACCCAGTCTAACCGTCGTTGTCGGAGGCAAATGGCGGGCTCGTTGGGTGAATGTTTTCAAGTTGATTAAGATTATGCATATTTTCATTGCAGGAAGGGGTGATATTTGTTTTAGTTTTCGGGAGATACCGAAAACCAGGTATTGCCCAGTGGCTAGTTATGTGTGGAAGTGGGATGTTGACGTGGATTTAGGGCTTGTATTACGAATCGTGATTAATGCTAGGCTATCTGGAATTTTTGCCCTGGGGGTTGAACTATCTGCCGTTTCAAGGAGCAGACAAGCTTTTATCTTTCAGATAAGAAACATCGCTGTCGTAAATATAAGGTGGTTTACCTTGTGTATGCGGTTTTGAGATTATTTTTTTCCGCCATAATGTTTTGGTTATGTTTCTCGTAACCTCAAATTTTTCAGCTCTTCTCATGCACGTAGCCCTACAAGGATGAAGTGAAATTTCATATTAAATATGAATATAAATTTTATAAGCTTCAAAAGAAAATTGTTCTAAAATAATTGTTACAAACATTTATGTCGTAATTGTGTTCGTTCGTTTGTTTTTCTGAAAGTGTGGTGAAAACAAATGTTCAATTATGGTTTTATCGTACGTAATGGATACGTGTTCATTTTTGTCGAACGGAATTGTTCGTGAATAATTACGTGCTGTTTCGTTCACAGAAAGCAGCATTTTATAATGTAAGTGAAACAATTCCGCGTAAGTTAATAATTCGTGTTGCATGGCTTGCACGTGTGGGGCTTTCGTCGTTCAGTGAGTCGTAAATCAAATTGTGATATAGTTTATTATTTCTAAATAACTCGGTACTAATGCATTGTGAATACACGTGGCATTCGTATTAGGACCCTGCTTTAAATTTAATAAGAATTGCAAGTACACAGAGGTAGGTGTGATTTGTGTAGACAGCTACAGTGCATTAACAGTCTCACGAATGTCTTTAAACTAAAAGTTTAAACCCTCCGATCTTTGAAATAGAGAGAATCCCAACAGAATCGCATTTTTAAAACAAGTCACGAATAACGTGGAAAAGATACAACCCTAACAGCACAGGTGGTGTCAAAAATGTTACTACACCGTTACAATATGCCAAATTAGTTACACAGTCCATCGACATGTTACCTACACACGCATAAATGTTACACGGGCAACATTGCAGATGGGACTTCGCAGCACGTTTCCTGCACGTGCCTCAAACGTTACATGGGCAACGCTGCTAATGGGACCTCGCAGCACGTTGCCTGCACGTACCAGAAATGTTACAGTTGTGACTTTCCCCACCATATCAGTTAGTATCATTTCTGACCAACATATGCCATACATGAATAAGGGTAATTGTTTTATGTTCACATGTACAAATAATCAAAAAATTCTGTGTTTCACATGAGCTATTGTAGTGTCCCATTTACTCTATTTTAAAAATCTTAAAAATTGGGAAACGATATTTAACATTATAAAACAATTTAGTAGTCACTTAATTGTGACAGGGATGGTAAGTACTTTATTTAAGTACCATTTATTGTTTAATTCTTTTCATATCAGTGATTGTGCATCCAAATGCTCTACATCAATACAAACAATGGTAATTTTTTGTACTCACATAACATTATCATTCTGACGTTGAGTGATGATGATGTAAATATTTGCACTTTGCACAAAGGTCTATGGAAGAAAAAAAAATTAATCTAGAATATTTGAAATAAGGCGGTTCAAGTTATAACAAATCTTAGTCATGTGCTGGCAACATGCTGGCTAAGTACGGGCAACGTTGCAATGTGACGTTGCCACACGAGACTTTGGCCTGTTGCCAGGGGCGTCATTTAATGGTGCAAGAGGGCGGGGGGGGGCAAATGCCCCCTGGATTTAAATTTTAAGTGTATAAAATATATTTTTTGTATTTTGTTATTTATATAATGCTTACTTAAGCACATAAAACTGAAGTGTTATTGTTTAAGTTTATAATTTATACATGCTTAATTTATGATGAAAGATGCAACAAGGTCACTGTCGCCGAAAAAAATCTTGACCCCCAAGAAAAAACCTGAAATGATGCCCCTGCCTGTTGCCTGCATCTATTCTGCACATTTCTGGCACATCACCAGTGGCGAAGCGCGGACGTGTTCCAAGGCAAGCAGTATGAGATCCAACTCTACACTTTGAGCAGGTGACAGTTGTGTTGCAGAGACCTATGTGTATTATTGAGAACTAGTTCCTCGTCTCTTACATGCTACTGGCTGAGTAATGTACCTGCTCCTAGCAGTCTAATGGTTACACGTAACCAACGAGCTATATAGTAAACATAGAGGGGCGGAAACAGCAATCTCCAAGGCTTTGAGGTGAAGCCCAATTGAATGTGGTATTTTGTCCCTAGATAAAATGGCGGTCGAGAGACGAGAGCGATTATGCTAATTTAAACATTATTACAGTATAAAATATTACAATAATTATTGGCATTTTTTCCTGTGTTTAGCGGGAATATTGTGGAGCTATAAAGTAACGGATTTTATGCGAACATAGGACGGATTTTCAACATAATGTTGGCCACACTGCTGTTCACCATGTTTTCTTGGGTCAATACAGCCGTTCAATTGGGCTTCACTTTGGAAGCATTTCCGCCCCTCTATGTTAACTATATAGCTCGTTGCACGTAACAGAGAGTTCTGTACAGTCACTGCTAATCACCGCTTGCCCTAGAACACTTCACGCTTCGCCACTGCACATCACAGCACGTTGTATAAACGTCACAATGTTACAGTGTGACGTGCAGACAACGTTGCCGTGCTGTTAGGGAAGTGTGTGAAATAAAAAAAATACAGGCCCAAAATAAATTCGTGCTACCAAAGTACCAGAATAAAATTTTCACAAAGTTTTACGTTTCGAGGTTGGCAGCAATTCAGAACCTACTTCGGGTGTTTTCGGTTTAAATAAGTTTCACGCCGAATAACCTTGAGTTGCAACTCTCCCCTTATGCGCTCGTTGATGACTACAGTCTACACACATGTATGGTAACATGACTTACTGTCATATTATGTAATTATATATCTAATATTTCACTTAAATTTATTTCATTTTACCAGCTCTTGATTGTCTATAATAAAATACTTGTGTTCTAAGCGGAGTTTTCTAGCGTCCAAAAAGTAAACTTAACTAATTAATTGCTTATATTTGATCGTAACCTAGCTAATCATTGAAAGTATAACTACGTGATACTTTAACAAGAAAACCTGACGTAACTTTTCGAAAATACCATAATTATTGCGTAGTGTTCGGAATCGTTCATGTACTTTCGGCCATTTTAATTTCGTGCTTCGGCAAGCCGAAAGTAGTGCCAAACAAGCTCATCTTGAAGCATGCTGTCTTGACGAAGATAGCCGTATTCAGGGACTATGACACTTTTAGTTGAAAAACTCTGTCTTAGGGCCGGTTTCTCAATGTCTGATTAAAGCCTTGGTTAGCTAATCCTATGATTATATTTAACCTATTGATTAAGTGGTGATTAAATCTGAAGTGTTTCTCAACGTACTTTAATCTTATGTTTAGCTAAGTATCGGTTAAGATAAATGTGGCAACCATGCAATGACATATAAGCTTGTGATTGGCTGCAGTAAAGCTTTTATTTAATTATTTAGTTGTGATATGGTTAGCGGTGTTTGTATACGTAATGGTAGAAAATAAGCGGCAGCGTGTCGAAAATTTTGTTTCTTTGGAAACAGAAATGCTTATTTCCCTTGCAGAAAAATATGCCCATATCATAGAATACGAAAAAAAAAAAAAAATGACGCCGTAACTTGGAAGCAGAAAGAATATGCATTGAAGAAAATCGAAGTAGAATTTTATTCATCTAGGAACCTTTATGTGTAACATAATCTACACAATTATGTAACAATAACATAACCTACAATAGGTATTATAACATACAAAATTATCGAAAAACACGTAACATAATCTACAAATTTATGTTAAGAACTTTTCAATCCATATTCCTTGATCATCGTATGTTTTATTTTTTCAGAAGGAATAAAAAAATATATTTTATTACTCAGGATACGTAATATTACGTACAAATGTGTGTTAATACATCTAACAAAGGTTTCTAACCAATTATGCAAAATAATGTATGGAAGTATAGAGACATCATACAAAGGTATGTTCAATAACCACCAAATATTTTCACATAACCTACAAAAGAATATTACTTACCCGAACGTACTAAAGTTTGTGGGATGTAAACAAAACATGCAATAAATAAGTACACACCTGTCTGTGGTCACTTCTAGCTGTCCTTTAATTTTTTCTAGTAGTGTTAGGACAGTATTTTTACTCAGCCGCAATCTCATAACAAATTCATGGTAATATTATTTAAATGTGATTTGGACGTTCCCGAAAAAGTCTTTGCCTGTTTATGAAATCTACTATTTATTCATCATCATCTTCTTCAAACAAGAAATTTAAATAATCTGTTATCATAACCTAAAAAATGGTCACTGTTTATAATCTTGTTTGTTTTGAAAGTTCTGTTTTACTCTGTAATCAATACCTCTTCTTATGATTAAGATAACCAATGGTTACCGACTTCTAACCCATTGATTAATCTTAATCAGTACTTTAGAAACATATATTGTTGCTAACCATTGGTTAAATTTTAATCGGAAGATAATCTGAAGAAAATCAGACATTGAGAAACCGGGTCTTAAGCAATAAGATCGTCTTGGTCAAGTCGTTGTCTCGAGAAATGACTTTGAATACCGTCCTGCATTTTACGGTCTTTTGAATTCCACCAAAAATGTGGAACAACATTGCCATCTAGCAATTATACCGATAACTCTTCTTGTGAACTCAAGCGCTCCACACCTACCGGGGAAACTTTAAACTATCACGGGCTTCATATACACGACATGTCATTGTACGTAGAATTTTACCATACTTCTTGAATAAAATTATACTGTTCGTGTATGTGTCATTTTACCAGATTTTTCTATGGTTTTTCGTGCAGACACATGTTAAGTAATTTTAAGACGTTTGTTATGTTAATAAACACAACTACTTTGCGGTAAGAATACATTACACGTGCTAAATTATCCTGGTATAGATATATGTAAATTTACACTGGCAACTGTGCAGTAGTTTTAACTACTCTTCTGTGCTTTTGTACAATAAGTATAGTTGTAAATACACAAGTAATTTGTTATTTAACACTTACTATTTAGTGTAATGTGACAAACACAAATACAGTGATTCAGATTACACGACATGTTGTTGTATACAGCATTTTACCTTACGTCTGAAGTTGTTTTAAAGCATGTGGTACGTTAAGACACACAACCATTTTCAGCTAAAAATACATTACATTTGTTAAATTAACATCGCGTGTTTATGTATATTTATCTTGGCAACAGGAATGTAATTTATCAAGACGTCACATTTTTTAACAATAAAAAGAATATGTGAAAATTAAAATTTTTTGTTATTTTACCTACAGTTTTTAATGCAATTTGACACATACGGTTGCAGTAATTCTCGATTTAACGACATGTTATGGTATTTGGTATTTTACAAAAATTTTGGTGTAAAATTACACTAACTGTCATGTAATTTATGAAAACTTTGTACAGTGTACGTAACTCCGGTTATTCATCTCGCATACATTGAGGAACGAAGGCATGCGACGTAAAACGAAATGTTTGAAACGTAAAAGTGATGAATGTTTGTGTACATTAACTTGACAACTTACTTACCCACTAAGAGACAGAAGTAGTCTGCCCTCATCGACCACATCGACCAACAATAGTATTGCGGACACAGATAGCTTGTCTATATTAACATTTGCGACCTTCAGCCAGCGTACATGCCGTTTCTTATCACAAGACAGTCATATTCGCCAGGACATATGCACTTTCAGGCCAAGGTACGAGGTTGAAGTGGGTGAAGTCATCGCCATCAATATGTACAGCAAAATTCATACAGCTTTGGTATACATTGCGCTTTATAAAACTAGTCAGTAAGATAAGTCACTATTGCATACATGGGGTGAAAACTTCCAAGTTTTTGTCATTACTTACACTTATATAACGATTACATTTGAAACTGTATAACATATGTTCAATTATTAAATAGTTTATAAGATGAAACATTTAGTTATTTTGTCCAATATTTCATATTACAAGAAGGTTTTGAATTTTAATCAAACAAATTTACCTAACACATTGCCACATGTGGTACAATGACAGAGGAAAATTACATAATAAATAAACAAAAACCACGATTTTTAGACATGAGATGTGTTTCTAAGTTCAGGTGTTCCGTTTTTTTCTGTTTTCTATGTTTTGGTTCGGTTATAAGTTGTGGTAATTTGTTTATATATTTATTTATATTTATTTTAACACGATTCGGTTCCTGTTGAGGATATTTTATGTGTATGTTGCTACACATTTAATCGACGTATTGAAGATCACAGGATTGAATTCGTACTGTTATGATATTGCCTAGCAATCCGGACAGCGAGAGGTTCGAGCTGCGACCAGGCCAGCGTTGGGAAACCACGAAAGACAGTAACTCACCTCACCCCTCTCGTAATGGCGCAATAATGAGGACACGCACGCCAATATAACGTCTTG
Source organism: Medauroidea extradentata (assembly GCA_003012365.1). Taxonomy (NCBI): domain Eukaryota; kingdom Metazoa; phylum Arthropoda; class Insecta; order Phasmatodea; family Phasmatidae; genus Medauroidea; species Medauroidea extradentata. The sequence goes on along the minus strand of PNEQ01088851.1, from coordinate 42,631 downwards.
TTACCGTGTAAACCAGGGCTGTCGTCCGCCAGCACTAATCCGATCAAGAGCAGTCCAGTTCTCCTCCGGGGCTCGTTGGTCGAGTCCCGGCGGGGGCGTGCTCGTCCATCGATGCCGTCTACCTCAACAATCCTGCTTTCGGTAAGGTCGTCAGATCTAATTATGTGGCAGCAGCCCTCAACTTAATATAATATTGTAATAATTAGTACTATTGCACTCCCCTCCTAAATTGATATGATATTTTGTAATCGTCTTTATATTCCGAGTGCTTGCCGTTGTAGTGAAGTAAAGTCACGTTTAACCATAATTCTCTAAGTAATTTAACACTAAAAAACATCTAAATATCCCACAGTGTAGCTACCATCTGAGTGAAACCCCCCAAATAATAATAACATGTAAGAGCAACCATCATATGACTAAAACCTCGCAATAATATCAGTTTGGTTACACTGGTGCAGGCGCCTTAAGCTCCTCACCTCTCTCAGCCAAGCCACCAACCCCCATAAATTAAATTTATTAATTTAGTCATATTATTCCAATTAATTATTTTCCCCACCCACCTGTCAAATATTGTATAAATTACAGCAGTCAAAACTCCGATGGTAGGATGTTTAAATTATTCTCGCAGCAAACAATATTGCAAATCAACTTTGTCCCCCAATTAATTAAATATCTTTGACTAATTGAATTAATTTTCCCACTCACCCTACCAGTAAAACTCCTTAATTATAATATTAAAATTTCTGTTCAAACCAATTAAAATTATTATCATACCTAAATATTCCAATTTAGTTGCTATTAAAACATCATTTCAATAGTTAAATCATTAAATAAACACTGAAATTTAATAATACAGTTAATACAGCATTTTAAAACAATAAGTAAACAGTTTTGTTATAATCTTTTCGTTACTAACTTGTATGTTTTTATATATTAATAATTCTTCTGTCTGTTCCATAACAATGTAATTTTAGTAGGACACTAAAAACTTCTGTTCAGCATTTAATATAAAATATAATATTTAAAAATTTTAAAACACAGCTGAATTTTCAGTAGCATTCATCTGGTCACTAAAGCGAATTCTGTACTTTCTGATTGTAATGCCCGTTGTAATTTTACCAGTTACTTCATTTATTTACATTCGATCGTGATAGTATTATTTCGCTGCCATGTGGAAGGCAGAGTTCATAGAGTACGCTTCTAGTCAAGTCGCACGCTCGCACTCACGTGTGGCGACGGCGACCCAGTTACAGGAATTTTCAACTCAGCTTGCAAGACTGTCAACTCGAGCCGAGCTGTGAAGCGAGGCCAGGTTGATAACTTAACTTACATTACCGTCCCATATGTTAGAGGATGTTTATTTATTCTTTCCACTCTACTTTATTTCATCAATTCTTTCACTGTCACTTTCCCGAAAGGCATCTCGTACATTTGGAACTAGATTCGTTATGTTAAACTCTAACTTTCTTCAGTTGGTTTGACATAACAGGATGTAGGCTTTCATTCTTGAGTCACTCATTTCAGAGGGAATAGTTCTCTTCCTTTCTCTATCTTATCGTCGGTGAATTGCGCGTAGTGATTTGCGAGTTTGGTCTTTGGGAGGAGTGGTGTCCTGCCCTAGAAAGACCAACTTTGTGCCCTAATGGCGCTGTGGCTAATCAGACAATAGGGTATGTACATGGATGCGTTGGGAGCCCTTATCAATGTGGGGGTAGGCATGCGACACATTGTCTATGTCCAGGTACCTGAGTACTCTGGTCGCCTTTCTGAAATGAGTCATGAGTACAGCTATCGTGTCCGGGGTTATTGTCTTTCGTTTTTCTGTTAATTGCTATATATTACTTATCTCAATTACTTTTCTTATGTATATTTTCTTACACCTATCTGTATTTTCCCCTAACAACTTAGGCCTATATATATTTGTATAATGTTTATGTTACAACCAGTATACTTATCACAGTGATCCATATGTACAATTAAAATAATTTAACAATAAAATAATACATGTATCGGCATACGCACACACAGTAGGTAATAATCATGAATTTTAACAGTAATTTATTGCAAAATTTATTATGTAGAACATTTAACAAGTTTGTTTAGTGATGGTATCGTATGGTAATAATAATTTTACATTTCCACTCAATATTTCAATAGAGGTAGACCAATTTCGGTATTTAATTCAAAATTGTACAACTAAATAACATGATTAAATACAGAGGGAGAGCACATCTATAGAACAGTAACAACATTGTTTATTATAAATTCACAGGACAAAGTAAAGGAAATTGTTATCAGTGAAACATAATAAATACATTTATTAATTCTATCTTCAAAACAATATTTTTAAGTTACAGAATCCAAGGACAGCAATTGCAGACAGCAACCGTGCCAAGAATCGAGCAGAAGTCCTCCGGAGGCACCGTCACCGTCGACAACACCGATACCAACACCACCATTCCCAACTACAGATGCCAACCAGTCCTCATACAAGGTCCTTACAGTACATTCCAATTCTCTGCATCGTCACGGTTAATTCGATGCAAATTTTCACTACTAACACACACACATATTAATACACAAGGTCAACCTTTACAGATTCGATCTTACGGTCACACTTTTACACCACACAATCACACATCACACAACATAAACATATCAGAACATATTCATTTTAAATGTCAAAAATTGTATGAGGCTGCAAAACTTGTCTTATCCACTTATTATTTGGCAACAAATCTTGTATTATCCAGACAGAACCTGATGCACCAAAACTTGTCTTATCCACCGCAGTGCAGTCATGTTTTTTATGAGTAGTTCCAAAACTGTTCTAATCCAATATCACAAACCCAGACATAATAATTGTTTGCTTGAACTTTATTAGGCCCTTTTTCTGATTTACCCTCTCCTCTAGTTAGTTGGTATTACAGCATACAGTTGTTTTGTTTGGCAACTGTTGAGCAAACGGTGGCATAGCCTTGTTTATCCCCCTTACTGTTAGACCTTACACATAAGGTGCACGACTTGCATTTGCCTCATGGAGGCTGCTTTTGTCATGCAGCCTGTAACTGAGGGCCGAAGTAGGAAGAGGAAATGGGAATCTGTTTGACAAAGAGAAAAAGCAAAGGAATCCCAGTAAGTAGGGCCTAAGTTAACACTAAATTGTAGAATACCTAACCTAACCGAACATGAAACATAATTCTTGTCTTAACTGCTTGTACATTGATTCTTGTTTCAGATATAAATCAAAATCTCTACCGAGGATGTCACAATGTGGACATAATTCAAAGACCTACAATTGTTCAACAGTGAGCATGCAAGACGCGCGTCGCTTTCATCAATTATTCTATGACACTTCCAGATAAACAGTCCAGGACGCTTTCATTCTAAAATACTCATCTCAAAGTGTACCACAGTGATCGAGAGCAAAGGTGCTTAATAGTTCTTGAAAGGGGTGGTCATTAAGTATTTTATTAAAACGAAAACAGGATCAATCCAGGTATGTTCCGAGACATTTATGGCCATTTTGGGTATTTCTCATGATCGTGTACAGCGAATTTGCAGGCAGCATCTAAAAACCGGGAAATCGCCTAAAGAGAATAGAGGCGTTTATCGTCGCTCGAAAATTTTTCTTGTAGACAAACAGCTGTTGACGTATTTATTATGAGACTAAGGCCTGTCGAATCTCACAACAACCGGGACAATAGTTCTCGACAATACATGCCAAGCGACTGTAACATAAAGAAACTCTGGCAGACATACAGCAGCACAGTTGATGACCAAACTATGAAAGTGAAATGTCACTTTTTTAGAAACATGTTTGTTTATAAGTTTAACATAAGCTACTGACGCCTGTTCCGAATTTTAACAGCTGAAGGCACAAATATCTAGAACTGCTGTTGGGGGTCCAAAAGGTTAAGATAATGGCAAAGTACAGGCTTCGTACATTGAAAGCTAATGTTTTTTATGACTTAATAAAAACAGAAGAGCCTTCAACTTTGATATTACGTTTTGATTGCGAAAAAAACCTAGTACTATCTGACCTACGTGACCAATGTGCTTATTACATCCGTCAACTTTATCAATATAACTTTACCATTTGCCAAGGTAATTCAAAGGCTGTACAGAATAAAGATTCTGTTACTATTTACACATGGTTCGAGAATGAGTGCCAAAAGGTTCTAACGAAATAGCATCAGCCATTTTTTTATCAACTAAACAATAGTGCTTTGAAAACATTAACAAAATAAGGCATTTTGCTGACGGATATCCTGGTCAGAACAAAAACTTCACAGTAGTTGGTATGTTGGCCACTTGGTTACATTCAAGTGCTCCTGACAACATCGAGACCACTGAATTGGTGTTTCATATTGTTGGTCACTCATTTCTGTGCCCCCGGTCGCGTATTTGGCAGAATTGAGAAGATTATACGTAAGAAAGATACTATAGTAATACCAGAGGAATATAAACCAATATTTAATATGTTTGGGTTAGTAAGAAATCTTGGTGTCGACATTCCAGTGTTAGACTGGAAATCAGCTGTATCAGCAGTTTTCAAGCCAACTGGACAGTGGCATTTCCAGTTCGCTCCTACCAAGCAACTTATTTTTTCGAGAAGTAATTCTGGAAATGTATTAGTTCAAGGGGAGGTAAATTATCGTACTGACATTATTTGGTGTTCCCAAATCCCTATTAAAACTAGGAAAAGGGCTTCATCTAATTAAAACCAGTGCCACTGAAAAACTGTGTTCCCATTAAAGCAGCAAAACTCATTGATGCTGACGAACTCCTCCAGAAACATTTTGGAAGTGACTGGCAAACTCTTGAACAGTTGATATAATACAGCAATGCTTTGATCCAACATGAGCTTCTTGAAGATGCAAATGACGAACAGATGTGCTCTCATGAAGATGACGAGGATTTAATGTTGTAAGATGTTATATTTTATAACTGTGTAGCGTAAAATATTACGTAAAATGTAATGTTATTTGAGTTTAAGTATCATATATGTTGGAGAAACATATTTTCCTTTATTTCGACAGCATAACTGATTACAAATACGTGCAGAGTCCTAGTAACCATTACTTTACGTAAGAAGGATTTAATTTTATTGTATAATGGTATGTATTTAAGATGCAGTTACTTCCAAAACTAAAGACACATTAAATAAACAAACCTAGTATTATGGTAACAATAACCAGTTTTTAATAAACATTACAAATGTGTCTGCAAAACTTGTCTTATTTTCTGTTTGGCAGCAAAACTGGTCTTATCTAATTTTTTTTTAATTAACTGTTAAACTAGTTACAATAATTTTTTCGCTTCCATCATTCTTACCTTCACACATTATAAGTAAAACATGTTGATGAAAATTACTTGTTTCTAAATTATACAGTTTGCACACTTTACTCAAAACGACTTATGATGAACAAAACCAGTTTTGCAATTCACTACCTATATATAATGTAAGATAATTATGACCAGGTTAATCTGTTCTCATTACAGTTAACTTGTAAGAAAAAAAAGTTACATTTCATAATAGTAAGTCTGTAGCCTATAAAACTTTATTGTAAAAACATTAAAGAAAAATCTAAGTAATTGAGTTATGTGAATATAATAACACAGTATAAAACATGATAATTATGTTTTTTGAAAAAAAAAATTAGGTATCTATAAAATTATAAAAAATTCTCACAAAAAATGAAAGGTCACGAAAATTCCAATGTTGAATTTAATGTGAAAATAGTTATATTTATGTACACTTTATTTAACCTATAGAATATTTTTAAAAAGGCCTATTTTGGAGAAAACAAAACTGTAAACGATAGTTCTTAGGTATACGTAATTGAATTCAAATAGCATAAGTTTTCGAGTATTCCGATCCCAACAGAGTTTAAATTTTGGGATTAATATGCAGCTGCAAATATTTTATTCAATTATTCATATTATTTGCACCATATGATTATTTTTAAATGTACTTTTAAATTTCAACTTCCTTCCTTATTAAATGTCCTAAACGTATGCCATGGCAAACCAAATTTAATAAAAACTAAATATTATTAGATAGTAGCTAGTAGTACATAACAGTATACAGTCTTGTGATTTCTGTTGTAATATTGTATTCTCTTTCAGCAAACTTATTGTATATATAATGGTATATTTGTAAGAGGAGAGCAATATTGTTATCAATCATTATTATTTTCCTATTAATAATGTTAAATGTAATACTTTGCCTTTTTTAACTTATAAGAAATATGAGACTATAGTCTCTATTGGACAGTTTTTGAAATTAAAATTTTGCTTCCGAATTTAGTTGCCACATTTTTACAAAACATTTAGCACAGCTGGCGCAATTCGCGATACCACACTCATTGTGTCTGCCGCGGTCGTGTAGAAGAATCATGCACGCCTTGCACAAGTTCAAGGTCGCACCAGCCAACCTTAGTTCAGCAGAGTACAGCTGACGCCTCAACACAGATTGTCAACTTCCAGTACGCAGTTCCTTCACCTTAGTTATCTGTATTTCTTTAGATTTTCCGTCAAAGTAATTTCCTATACATATTGAAGAGTTTTACCACATTCTCCATATTCCCACTGTCAGAATAATATCAGATATTTGAGTCCAACTTTCATATCAACCTCAGACCGGCCTAAAGATCCGGAGACACGGATCTTCTTCGAACCATTGGGGGTAATGTTATGATATTACCTAGCAGGCCAGGCAGGGAGAGGTTCGAGCTGCAATTAGACCAGCGTTGGGAAATCACGTAAGACAACAACTCACCTCATCCCCCTCGTAGTGGCGTAGTAATGAGGACAAGCACGCTAGTATAACGTCTTGTTACCAAGTAAACCAGAGCTGTCGTCTGCCAGTTTTCATCTGATCAACAGCAGTGCAGTTCTCCTCCGGGGCTCGTGGGTCGAGTCCCGGCAGGGGCGAGCTCGTCCATCGATGCCGTCTACCTCATCAATCCAGCTTTCGGTAAGGTCGTCAGATCTAATTATGTGGCAGCATCCCTCAACTTAATAAAATACTTATATTAATAGTCAGTAATATTCCCCAGTAGCAACATACGTTGGTCCAACGGTTGGGAATTAGTTAGAAAGGTTGGCAATATGTTTGTTGGAAACCATACATTAAACCAACGGTTGGCTTTTGGTTGGAAGTGATGGAAATAGGTTGTGTAAGAATACTCCTATAAAAATAACGTTGGCAGAACATTAGTATCCAACTGATAACCAACTTAATGCATGCTATTATAATAGTGATAAAATGTGTCATAACAGACACAAAATAACATATTTATCCTAAACAATACCGCCAAAAATGTCGATAATGGAAATTCTTTATTTGTTGATAGGATGATGGGAAAGTGTTGGAAATATAACCGTTGGTTGTTAGTGTATACGAATATGTTGGCCCAACGTTATTTTACAACCGATAACCAACCTAACTATGTTTAAGAACAGAATGCCAAAACTGTCAATAACATTATTATAATACAATATTTAATAAAAGAAAATTGTTAAAATACAGTTATTGATAATTTTTTAGTAGTTGGAGGAATGTTGGATAAATGTGCGAAAAAGAACGGTTGGCTATTAACAGATTTAAGTACGTTGGGTCAACGTTATATTTCCACAGAATCCCAACTATTCTAAATTAAAAAAAGTAGGATTTACACATTTCATAGGCCCGACACCTTCACACCGTAACTCAAAGAAAATTGTTAAAATGTGTTATATAGTAAATTTATTTCTTTGGTAGAATGATGGGTAATGTTTGTATGGCAACTGTTGGTTATCAGTAAATATGCACACGTTGGTCGAACATAATTTTACAACCAATATCCAGCTTAACTAATTTTACGAAAATAACATCAGAATATTTAATAACGTTAACGCAATGATATATATTTTTTAAACGAATACTGTTAAAATAAAGTTAATGGTAAATTTTTATTTGTTGGTGGAGTGTTGGACAAGTGTGAGAAAGAGCATGTTTGGTTACAAAGAGATGTATGTTGGGCCAACGTTATTTTTAACTGAATTCCAACTAAAATAATTTTTTAAAAATTGAATTTACACATTTCATGGAACACGTATATTAGCCCTTTAAATTAAAAAAAAATAATAATAAGTGTGGTTTGTAGTAATTTTCCATTCGTTGGTAGAATGATGGGCAAATTTTGGTATGACAACTGTTGGTTATTAGAAAATATGCTTAAGTTGGCCCAACCTAATTTGACAACCAATATCCAGCATAACTAATTTTACGAAAATGACACCAGAAAATTTAATAACATTAATACAATGCCATATATATTTTAAAGAATAGTGTTAAAATACAGTTCATGCTAATTTTTTATTCGTTGGTGGAGTGTTGGACAAATGGGAGTAGGTTAAGCCAACGTTACAATTCAAATGATTTTCAACAAAATAAATTTGTAAAAAAATTGGATTTTCACATTTCGTAGAACACAGAATTTACATATTAAATTAAAGAAAATTGTTAAAATATTTCATGGTAATTTTTCATTCATTGGTAGAATGATGGGTAAATGTTGGTATCACAACTGTTGATTGTTAGCAACTTATTTATAGATTGAAGGAAAATTATTGAGAGGACAACAGTTAGTTATTAGTAATTATTCCCGGTAGCAACATATGTTGGGCCAACGGTTGGAAATCTTTTGAAACTGTTGGTTTGTGTTGGAATACTTACATAAATGCAACGTTGACCCAACATTGTAAGTCAACCTAAATTTTATGAAACATTTTTGTGGAATTTATCAGCACTGCTAATAAATCGACAAAAATTTTTTTAGAATTTTTGAGTGGTTGATTGAACGTTGGCAACAAGTTGGCAAACATTCATTTGGCTTTTGGCGTAAATTTTTATGTTGAGCTAAATGTTATAAAACCTACATATTTCTTTAACACACAAAATAACATTGGAAATGGAAAATAAAAATGTCACAATCTCACAGGCTATGAAGTATTGTAAATATTTTAGCATTAGTAGAGAAAGTTTCTGAACAATTAAAATGGTTGGTTGACAAGTTGATAATTTAAGTGGCAGATGCATGAAATCTACCAATATTTCACTGAATGTAGGCGTTCAAGTAAGCGTTCATGCCGATTGCGTAACTAAGATAGCAAACAAAACTAAGTTTTTTTCAAAGTTGATACCGTAGAGTAGTCGGTATGGTAACGAGTCGTAATGTATAATCATCTGTACATAATAAGGGCCGTGAGTTCGAAACCAGTGCACTTCTGGTGGACTTTTTACACACTTTAGGAAGTTTGTGCTGTACATGAGAGCTCTAAAAATAAAAGAATTCCTTAAATTTGCTTTTTAGAGTAAATTTTTTCCAGCATTTTGTTCATCCAATGTTTATCCAATATTGGCCCAACGTAATTCAACTGTAAAAGCCAATTTAGGCCCACGCGACATTTTGACATTGGCCCAACCTATAATGTCAATGTTGGGCCATTGCTGGACAAATGTTGTTTTCGGGTTGGCATCCAGCCAATAAACCAATGTTGGGCCAACGTAGGCCCAACTGTCATTTTGATGTCAGACCAATGTAATTTTTCCAACGTTGGCCCAAACTTGAGGCAAACGTTGGACTTATGTTGGTTCAATCAAAAATTGCTACTGGGTTTGCACTCCCCTCCTAAACTAAAATAATACTTTGTAACCGTCTTTGTATTCAGAGTACCTGATATTGTAGTAGAGTAAATGCCCTTTCAACGATAACTGCCTTAGTCTTTTAACCCTAAATAATGTCTAAATAAACCCACAGTTTAGCTACCATCTGAGTGAAACCCTCCAAATAATAATAACTTGTAACAGCAACCATCGTATAAATGAAACCCACAATAATGTAAGTTTTGTTACAGTACCAGGACACATGATTACACGGTGGCTGTATCCTTTTCGGAAGATTAGATTTTGATTGTTTGTAGTGGCATAGCACTTTAATTCCCGCATAAATTTTTTAAGCACTTCATTGTTAAATAAGCCTAACCCGTCTTCTTTTTCTTTCTCTTGACCAACTGAAGTGATTTTATTTATAAATGTTATTGCTGGTGAATGAGCAAAATTCGATAGCAATAGATTATATAAAAAAAATAACTTCAGTCAGTTATGCACACTCTCGCAAAAATCATTAAAATATTATACTCTTTAATATTGTCATAACTCCGAGCATTACTAATTTTACTGCAAGGCTTAGTGAAGTGTCTACATGAATATCTTATCTTGATGTCGACGAATTTTTCGGGCTCCTAATAGATGGTTAAAAAATGGTTGGTGATGCAATTTCAACATCCGTCGTTATGAAAGATTATAGTATATCACAAGTTTGTTTCAATTACAGTATCAATATGTGAAAACATCCGATTGCTTTTATCATAGCGATAGGCAGTGCGAGAAAAATTGTACTTGCATTGTTCCCTCGCATGCCTCCTTGCTTGCTGAGTTACACAAACGTCATTATGCAGTAGTTGTACGAATGTCTAGTAGTCAGTTGTTTTGAATTTTCCGCAGAAGACTTCACAGATGGTGAAATATCTTTTACATCATTAGCTGTCTAACCACCAGCACAAAAGGGTCGCAATTTTCTCAACTACAGATTTACACATAGAGGAATGAGACCTTACATGCAATGAAATGTTTTTCCAATTATTGTGACTCACAAATTACGATTTAAACTTTCACATTTTAAAGCCATCTTTTCGTTATTTAGAATACATAAAGCTTCGTGTCGACAACTATTAGAGAGATTAGTAAAGTTCTTGTCACAGAATCAACACAGATGACTTCGTAGTGCAGAAGCTAAACACCCATTCGACATAGGAGCAGTCGATTGTAGTATCAGTATAACTGAAGGAGTCAATGGCAATGTTACAGCAATCTCAGCTGAAGAAGTCGATGGCCCCTTCAATATAAGGTTGGTGGTTAAGATCTCTCCTCGACTGGTGAAATCGCTGATGATAGTAACACAATGACCTCAAGGTGCTAGGCGATACTCTTTCCACTGCAGCCATTAACATACTAACATTCCATTGGATCCTGCTTATACAAACATCATGTTGGGAGTTTGTCCATGTAACATAGACCAACCAATTAGCAGCAAGGAAAAACTGCATTATTTCAACTGGCTAATCAGGCCTGTACACACTTAAACTGTAGAAGTAGCACTTTCACAAGACTGTGCTGCATACATGACTTTAGGTTTGATTCTGGCATGCCACCTGCGCAGTGTCTGGTAATATCCGGACACCTGCACTATGTATGGGAAGTGCAGAGCATACACTTTCGAATGGCACCATTGTATGATGCAACTGACCACTGTGTGCATGACTTCAGGACTATTTGTCGTGCGCCCACCTGTGTGGAGTCTGGTAACATAAAAATCGTTTGTCCTAAACAGTACTCGTGACAATTTACCTTCGTTTGTCCTAAAGTCGTTTATCCTAAAAAGTAGGATAAAGGACATTAGGACAAATGACTTTAGGATAAACGATTTTTGGAGAATTGAGAATTAGGACAAACGACTTTAGGATAAATGACTTTAGGACAAACGAAAGTTCTGAAGAAAAAAAATTTTTAGGACAAACGATTTTAGGATAAACGACTTTAGGACAAATGACTTTAAGTTAAATGACTTTAGGACAAACGACTTTAGGACAAACAACTTTATCTGAATGTGCAGGAATCGATTGTTGGAGAATGATTCGAGACTAAAACGACAAGTAGACAAACGATTTTAAGATAAACGGCTTTAGGATAAACGACTTGAAAAAAATTTCGAATTTCAGCTACAAAATGAACTGTAACATACAGCACACAATATAACCTATATGTCAGTTATTTTATGAGATATTACCACCTGAACCTTTAGGAACTGCTTGTCTGGTTTTAACGGAAATTTGTGTATTGGCAGTTCTTAATGAAATTATGCTACATTATTTTTGTGATACAATCTTAAATAAACTCAATTTTGAAATAGCTAACCGAAGCTTACGTATTGATTGTCAAATATCCCATTCACGTTCATGAGACCTAGCAAAACAAATTGTATAGTAGCATTAATTAATAAAAACATTCCATTTTTCTGTAATATTACCTCAAATATCTTCTAATTTGTAAATGTAGTATCACTCGAAATTTTAACACACACTTTCATTAATTGTTAAAAAGCTTCAAACCCCCATAAATTGAAAGACATAGTCAGATAATTTTTTTTGTATAATCTCTCCAAGTAAGATTATCACATTACAACAGAAGTTTTTGTGCTACTAGGAGTAGTTAGTAAAATTATTATATTTAAGATATGACACCTTCAAATTTAGCCACTATTTTGAAAGTTATAACCACAGGATAATTTAAGTTCCAACGGATATATTTAAAAATCTGTAAAAAACTATATTTAATCTAAAGATTTGTATGTTGTTTATGCTTAAGGGTGTTCATGTAAAAAATAAAAATCACGACTTAATATTTGTAAGATGTTGTGTAATTATAGTAGTAGACGGTCCTGTGGGAACAGTATCCTCTTACGAAATTTAATACTAGCATAGTTTGTCTATAACGGCATGTAAGAGTAGAAATTTGTGTGTTACGCTGCAATACAAGTTCTAAAAACGAATGGATGTACTTAAATTAAATAATTCACACAGAAATTTCATGACATGAGCTACATCCTACAAAAAAAAAAAAAAAAAAAAAAAAACTCGCCACAAATTTACTATCACACAGCAAAATTTAGCAATACTTTTTAAACGTACGAAGCCGTTGGCAGCTTGTAAGTATATATCATATTATTTTAATGCTAATCATTTAATTAAATTCGTCCATTGGTTTTCACTACTTGAATTTACTTGCATTGCTGTGCAACATTAATTTTTTTCTTATGTGAAAACAGGAGAGCAAAAAGAAAAGTGAGAAAATATACTGATAGATAATGTCTACAAAACTAGCACTAATGCGTTCAAACATACAGTTAGGATCTAAACACACTCGAATGCCCTTAATGAGAGGATTATCTTTTTACGTAGTAAAATAATGGATCTATAATTTGTTATGATCTTATATCCATATTTAATATCATTTAGTATGGAATAGTTTGAAGAGCAACCTTTAATGTTCGCAAGAGGCACGTTAATAACTACTGCAGGGGGCAACCTGGGAAATGCTCAAGAACCCCTGATCATAAGAGGGCTACCGAGTCAAAAATAATACTTACTTCGCTATTTAAAACAAATTAATTTTAAAATTTTTATAGTCTTAAAGCCTACCCATGACAATAAACCAATACGTTTATATGTTTGAACTGTAGATGGTGGACGGTTTATGCGAGAATAGTGCGTTGAACGTTAGTCTAATTTAAATTTCCATTATTTTGGTTGGACAAAAAACACAAATTAGGTAATTTATTAATATTGTTCGAAAGTGGGTTGGAACCAGGGAAGGGAATGACTTAAATAGAGACGTAAGCATACATTATCACTTGTTGCCTATGGGTCTCTCAAGCTTCTAGTTACGGCCCCCTTCCTTTTCCCAAGTGTCGGTATTCCATACATCTTTCATTACGTAAAACCCTTTTAGGATAAATTTGCGACGAATAAAATTACAGTATGAAATCTTCATCTGCTCTACATAGCCTAGACCGTAGGCAACACTGCATATATGTGCCTTTTGTTAAAAATAAAGAAATTCCGTGTAGGGGATGTACCGTAGTACGGAGGTAGCACCCACCTGGCGGTAGCATTTCAAGATCGGTCACATAGTAATGAAACACTAGATGTAGCAGCGCCGGAATGCAACGGGCGGGGTAAATGGGAGTACTCTTAAAAAACCCACCGATCAGTGATATCGCCCGGCACAATTCCCACATGCAACAAATCTGCGGTGTTACCCCGCAGTTTTTTGTGTGTTTTAGTGCGTCTATCACACTGACGATGCATCCCGAAGCTTAATTTATGTTTTAAAAGAAAAGTATAGGTTTACGTTATAGAGACTTGTAACAAGAGATCTTTCATTACGTTTTGTTACGAAGGTAATCTTATTCAATAACAATCTTCAAATGCTCAAATATCTCGACGGAATCAAACTTTTAGCCTAGTAGGTGATTGCTGACATGAAAACATAAAATTTGATTAAGGACACAAAAAGTCCACATGAAATATTTAGGGTTGTATACTCTCTTAAATTTGGAGTTAGGTAAGCATATTTTGTAGGATATTATGAAAAAGTACTTGCGTTAGAGGAACAAAATTTGGCACACAAATAAGTTAGCTCATTATCTATGACAAAATGTGACGTGAGCAGAGGTGTTGGAAAGAGTTTTTGTGGAAATTTTTTTTAATGTTTTGGTAATTTAAGAAAATTTGAGCGCCGGACTAGCTTGTTTATATAAGGATGGTCTTGGTTTTGATCCCAGGGCCGTACGTCGACGACCAAGGCTGAGTAGTTCACTGGCGCATTATACTCTCTGCTCTCCACCACCGAATCATACGTAAAATAATCACAAGAAAATAATATACGCCTGAGTTGATGTTCACGTATGTATTATATTCCTCTGAATAAGGTGTAATATTAAAATAACAGAGAAAAGAAAAGCACGGTTAAAACAATCGAAGCGGAACCGGACGCTTACGCCTGCCCGATAAACAGCACTGCACACAAAGAAGCTTTCGGGCCTAATTAAAGAAAAATTTTAATTTGATACAAAACCCATGGACGCGGAGCCGGCAGGAAAGGGCAGCAAAATTTAAATGTTCCGCGGTATACTAACGTTATTACTATTTGTATACTGTGAGTGGTTGAAACAAATAAATGAATTTGTCCGGAATGGCGGAGTGCCAGTCGTCCCTGTATCGCGTCTCGTTCCCTAATAATCTTGACGCGGCAGACAGACAGCCAAGAGGGTGGCGATTTCGCTAAATAACCTCTAAAAAAAACCAGGAAACAACTTAAGCTATGTTGAAAGAAAAGACAAACAAGACGTTCAGAAAGAACTTATAAGCCTACTTTCCATTGGTAAACTAAAATTCGTTCAGTCTGGATAAACGATTCCTGAGACATAGCACATAGAAGAAGATTTTCAAATAGCCGCCATTTGTAAAAATGGCGGAAAGTTTATCCTAGGATGCCAATTATATACAGCCAAAATAAGTACTGCTATGTATTAATTTTCGTTCTGATAGCATGGACGGTTCATGGGATACAGCACGTAAGAGAATATTATTTTTAAATGGCCGCCAATTTTCTTATTGGCGGATATATGAGGTTCGGTTGTCAAAAATGTAACTTCAGTAGTCAGCACCACTGAGTACTAATTTTCGTTTAGATAGGAAAAACGGTTCCTGAATTATAGCACATAAAATAAATTTTTTTATTGGGGTACATACATGCAGACAGACAAACAGAACGATGATCGCATAAACCTCTTTCCATAGAAAAGTAGGCTAATAAAATTATAACTCTTTATAGAAATTATATAAGTTGATGAAACGTATTTAAAGTTAGTGAAACAGAAGGGTGCTCATAATGCCGGCAACCCCTTGTCGCTGGGTGAGTCCAAGTTCTCCGTGTTGAGGAAGAGTGGAAGAATTCCTGGAGGAGTCCCGACACACTACACTTATGGCAAGCTGCTGCGTTATAGTAAATAACTCAAAGAAAATTGATAGTGTAGTAATAGTAATAAAATATATCTTTACAGTTTTTCTTTCCTGCTTCAAACATTTATTAGCAGTTGCAATGGAGCAACTGGAAAACGCACCTTAAGGTCATGTGCCACGATGCAATGTCCTGCTCAAGATCTGCTGCCAGACATGTTTGGCGAGCATACATGCATGCAGTTATGGAGGTTTTCTTAGAATAAACTTTGCAACGATACTTGCTGCAATACAGCGTACATACAAGAGTATCTTTTGAAATATTTGTTGCTTTTAATGTTAGATGTAACTGTCGTAGTAAAATAACGAAAGTGAGAATAACACAATTACATTTAGATTAGGAAATATACACAGAAAAAAGTTTGTCTAAATTTATTTAAAACATATTATTGCATAATGCTTATAATTGTTCCTACGAATGTTATTTCACTCCTCTTTTTATAACAAGTTATCATAAGTAGCAAATATCCTCACTAGAAGTGCACAAAACGCTATTTTGAGTGGTTAAAATTTCCACATTGTAGCAAACCCTCCAGTGAATATTGAGTGCGACCGATTACCGAACCTTCCATGAAATCGGCTTAATACTTCCACAGAACGATCCACGCCAGCGGCCAAGCGAGATTCCATGGAATCTGCCAAGAAAACTTCCACCGTGGCACATCGCCTTTAGACGCTTGAAGCGGGGCACCACGTGGTGCATTTAGTAATGCACCTGTGCATGTGATGCGGCGCGGCGGCGTGACAGATGGTTCCCAACTTGGGGGCGATCGCCCCAAGTGAGCGATTTTGGTTATTGGGAGGCAATATGTAAGTATGGGGTGATTTTGGGGCGATGAGTATTTAAAAAGGGAAAAATTAAAATAGTACCGTACAGTAGAAGTTGGTGGGTAGCATGAGTCACTGGCTATTCTCAGCCGGCGAGTTCTCTGCACTCACCCCTCTCCAAAGTCCCCATCTGCTGTTGCTCAGCGCGGCCAGAGAGCGGCGCTCGATGTATCAGGGTTCCCCTACTCTTCACAAAACACTTGCCATTGACCAACATTTGTCTTCTGTCTTCACTAACCTTTGTGTGCCTTACCATCAGTTTTTGTGCATGTCTTTTCTGTTATTGTGCGTTTGTTTTGAAGTGTAGAAGTTCTTGCACAATGGATTTAAAAAAAATAGAAGTGTCGTCAGTACTCAGCTGAGTATTTAAAATTCGGTTTTATCGCATCACCGCAAAATGTGCAGTTTCCACATTGTCTTTTGTGCGATAAAACATTTACTAGTAATGAAGCCATTAAGTCTTCGCGAATGACAGATCATTTATCAAGTGTGCACAGTGAAAAAGTGAGTAAAGAATACTTTTTTTTTCAACACCTCAAAGCTTAAGCTGATAAATGGCCCAATGTGAGTGAATTATTTAAAAACGAGCAATCGATCTTGACAAAGGTCTTCTTGCTTCTTACGAGGTGTCTTTATTGATCGCTAAATGTGGTAAACCTCACACAATTGGAGAAACTTTTGTTTTACCGGCTACCAAAAAAAATTGTTGAAATCATGCTAGGCGAGGGCCGTAGTAATTAGATAAGTCAATCGGTTAGTTTGAACAACAATACTGTTTCCAGGCGAATTGACGAAATGGTCACGGACATTGAATCCAAACTCACAAATTTGTTGAAAAAAAGTAAATTTGCATTGCAGATTGATGAATAAACTCTGATTGATAACAAAGCCATTTTATTAGCTTATGTGAGGTTTATAAATGAACAAAAGGAAATTACCGAGGAAATGTGATTTGCTAGAACTTTGATAACTGATACGAAGGGATCGTCGATTTTTAAAGTGGTACAGGATTATTTTGAGGAAATAGGCATTCCTCTAACCAACGTGAGCGCTTGAGCAACAGATAGTGTTCCTGCCACGTCAGGTCATCATGCTGGGTTTCTAGCCCACCTTAAAAAAAAGTCGTCACTATTCACGGTGTCATTCAAAAATTGACAGGTGCCCTGCATGATACCCTACAACTGGTTATTACTGGTGTCAACAAGATCGAAGCTAATTCCCTCAATGACCGTCTGTTCCGACAATTTTGCCATGAAAATTATGCGAATTCGAACGCTTGCTTCTACAAACGACCGTGAGGTGGCTTTCAAAGGTAACTGTTTGCGCGATTTCTTCGGAATATTTGACACGATTACTGAGTTTCTTAGCACGTCTGATCCTGTTTTAAGTGAGAATTTGAAGCAACGTATAGTTGCCGCCAGCTCGCTGTGCCTCTGAGCGACCGTTACTGATACAAGCTTATCAGTTCCTTCCCACGCCTGCTTCTCCTCCCTCTACTCATTTATAGAAGCGTCAATATTTTTGCTAGTTGCCTACTACCCATGCTGGAAGTATACGTTGTGTACGTACGTTCGGATACCGAAAGAAATTAGCTTTGAATTATTGGATGTGTTGTGTTGTGTAGTACGCCAGACATTATTTGGTATGTGTTGAAATGCATAAACGCCACCTGTTTTGTTGAATCTGAACGGGCGTATTTTGCATAGCCAGGCTAGGGAAATAGTGCACAATGTATTAATGTTTATGGAAGAAGAAGCAAGGAATGGAATAAACAGTATTCCAGTCGAAAATGCGCCAAGTTCTCACAACATGTGCTACAGGTGTGTCGGAGAGAAGTGTACGGAAAATTATCAAGTTAAGACTTAAGTTAAAAATTTAAAAAATAAACCGACTCACATGATACTAAATTTCAAATCGATCAGACCAGTAGAACTACTCACATTTCCTCAAAAATAAACTAGAAAAGATATGATTATCTTTAAGTGGCTGAACATATTTCCTTGAATCATAGCTGAAAACCATCTCGATCACGTGGCTTTAAAATAAAACTACATCAAAATTGGTCTATTCGTTTAGGAGCTACGATGCCACAGACACACACACGGATAAACCCACAGACACGTCAAACTTATAACACCTCTCTTTTTACGTCGGGGGTTAAATAAGAAGCAAATGAATGCGGAACGTCGTTTTCGACACCAAATAAACAACCTGTTACTATATTAGATGATTTTGACCTCTGTGTTGTAAGGAGGATTGTATACGATTTGTACAGGACGGAAAAGTGGTGCTCCGACAGTTGAAGGCATCAGACTTAAACTAAAAGAAGCCATAGATTTTAAAGGCAGTACAACAAGTTTGAGAAGGATTTTAAGAAACATTGGCTTCAAATGGGGAAAAAAATAACAGACGTTTCCTTATCGAAAAAAAATATGATATTCGAGACAAACGAACAACCTACTCGAATGCTATATCACACTTCAGAGAATTAGGCCATCACGTGATCTTTATGGACGAGACCTATAGTTTGTTGTCCTATGTAACTGGGAAGTCGTGGAATGACTGTAGTGAAAAGTGTTTCCACAAGCCACTGTCTAAAGGAGAACGGCTTAAATTGTGCATGCTGTCAGTGACACTGGATTTGTTAAAAATGCTATGTTGATGTGGAAGTCTGGGCAATCTACGGTGATCATTATCAGATGAACAACTTAAATTAAACAAAGTGGTTAAATGAAAAATTAATACCTAATCTTCCTGACAAATATGTTCTGGTTATCGATAATACACCATAATTATATAATTGTGTAGGTAGAAAAAGTGCCTACATCCAATACAGTGAAACCTCTTTAATACAAACCTGAAGGGACCAAAATTGTTGCTGTTTGTAATAAAAAGGTTTGTATTATCAGGTGTTGGCCAAATCCTTAAAAAGATTCTAAAATTTTTATAATTTTGTTTATCCTCTCAAAACTCACATTCTTGTCATCTCAATTACATGTTTTAACTAGAGGACTTCATATTACATTGATTTACATATAAAGAAAAATTTTATGGAACATTAACGTTATTATTAAATTTCTGTCTTCATCCCAAGGGGAACAAAAACCACTTTGTATTAATGAGAACTTTGTATTATCAGGGTTTGTATTAACGAGATTTGACTGTAGTAGAAAAGACTACATGATACAGTGGCTTCGTGAGTGCAACTATTATTTTCAAACGACATGTTGAAACAGAAATTGTATAAACTCATGTACAGAACAAAGCACAAAACATACCTTGTAGATAACATAATAGCTTCTAATGGCCACACAGTGCTTCGTCTTCCTCCATACTATCCGGACTTAATTCCTATTGAATTAATTTGGACTCAACAGAAACAATTCGTTTCATCTAGAAACAGTTCTCTTAAAATGTCAGACATCATTACATTTACCAAGGAGAAACTGAACTCAATTGGTCAGAGCGAGAGGAAAAATGTTTTCGAACACCTTGTAAAAATATAGGAAGAATACTTGGAACGTGACGTTGCTTTTGATATACAAATTGATAGCATAATCGTCGAGCTAAATGGTTGAACTTCGAGCGACAGTGAAGACGATTGTAGTGAAGGAGAACACAGCGACATCAGTGGTTTGTCTGGGATTGAGAAGCTACAACACTGCTAATAAAACAATGTTAGGGAAGACATTAAATGGTTTACGTGTTGAATGGAACATATAATACATGTCTATGTTACCTTGTTCATGTCAATTCAAGTACTCATGTTTTCAGTTTGGCGCGTACTACCGTACATCTGCCTCCCGCTCCATGTGACGGAGCATGTGTTCCCGTCGCCTCTCAATCTGCTTCCCGCGTGACGTTGCCCACAGGCACAGCGAGCTGGCGGCAACTATAAGTTGGAATTTGCGTATCTTACAGATGTTTTTGAAGAAATAAACGAAGTCAATATAAGACTTCAAGGATACGAGATGAACCTTATCAAGGCCAAAGGAATTATTTCCTAATTAATCCCCAAGTTTGACATTCACAAGGTAAATATTAAACGTAAAGAGCTGATTCAGTTTCCGACCCGTGAAAAGTGTCCAGTGTCAGATAACGAGACTCCTGAATTCCCAGAAGATAAAATCCTAATTTTTACTGATCACCTTGACCAGTTAAAAACTGACATGGAAATAAAGATTTGAAGATTTGACCATGTTACGATTTCCGGATTGGATTTTATATCCATTCTCGTTTGAAGCTGTGGATAATACTTTATAGTTGTCACAACTGGGGAATTGTCTATTAATAAAGCCGCAAAGGAGAGATATTTGGTTCGTTGGTGATGTTGAGACCTCGCCAAGGAGCCAGCCGAACATTAAAAAAAAGTGGTAAAGGGCGCGTGGTAAGTACAAGGTTGCATGTTCGAATCTGCTCTCCGGCGAGGAAATTTTTTTTGTGGTCTTACCAATTAATAAAAAAGTCACAACGACAATTTATACACACACTTAATACACGGCATCGCCTTTACCAATACTTGTACTTCCACCAGCAACGATAATGCGATACTAGCACACTCTTGCAGCTAACGATGTAAAAAAAAAAAACATGGCCAATGACTGCAGAGCCACATTATTTCAGATGGAATTTCATGCTGCGTGGTTGGTACCTCTGGAAGAGTTAGTGAGCCGAATATACAACAGAAATAAGCAAAGAAGTCTAACCTGGCAGTACGGCCGTAGAAGAACAGGTCTGGACACTCGCCTGGAAACTTGACCCCCTTGTTGTTTGGTTGTAGTTCACCAAGTTACCGAGAATATTGTGTTTTATTGGCGCTTCAGTTAGAGCCGTCGGACTCAAACTCCGCCCACTTCCTTTCCACTAAGATGAACAGTTTATCAAAACGTATTTTTTTTATCAATTTATGAAATAATTCCTTCGCTCACAAATTTAAGAAATGTCTCCAGCGATCTTTAGTTACTTTATAAATTTAACAATGGAAAAAAATGGGCGGAGTTTGAGTCCGACCGCCCTAACTGAAGAGCCAATAAACACAATATTCTCGGTAACTTGTCGAACTACAGCCAAACAACAAGGGGGTCAAGCATAATACATTGGTAGATAGGCGAGTGTCCAGACCTGTTCTTCTACGACCGTGCCTGGCAGTGAACCCTCTTTTTCCCTTCCATACTCTTTGAGGACACACTATTAGGGAGATGAGCAAATTTTTCCAACAGTTTACTGATTATTTAACTTGACAGAATAAAACTTGTCATTTATATTGCTGATTACGTTTCTATTATGTTGCACTTGAATGAGCTATTTTATGATTTTACAAACAAAAACGGCTTAATATATATATATATATATATATATATATATATATACATCAATAATCTTAGTATATTTATTTGCCCAACTGAGAGTGGCATTACTGGAACACTTGCTTTCTCTGTAAAATGTCGAATTTTGGTGGTTTGTGTTGAGGTTGGTTGAGGTTGAGTGATCATTTTTCTGTTGGGAACAGTGTATTTGCCATTTTTATTAGGACTTTTTTTGTATCAAATATAATTTAATTAATATTTTTCGTTTCTTGTTGTCATAGTGTGATGCTACTTGTCAAAGTTTTTAAATGTGATGTAAATTACGTGGCCAATGAATTTCGTTACCATACCACGTGTTATTTATAAACCAAAAATTAATTTTAAAACACTATTTTCGCTGGCTTTTGTGGGTAATGTTTTTATTTTGTTAATATAATACGTTGTGTTTTATTAAAATAACAACGTCTTCATTTATAGGGTTGCTAGTTTTTGGTAGTGAAGAATGGTTTAAAAAAACTCACAATATTCCCAACCAAGCCCCGAAATAAAATTAAGTTCCTGTATAACTTTCAATTAAAAATGTACCATAAAATATAAAATTTAAAGAGATAAATAATTACCTAGAATCAAGTCACAAATTTCAAAATTCACGTATTTTTCTCACACAATAGAAAAAAGCTGCCGGTTGGCCATCCTTCGGTTGCAAATAAGACATTTCTCTACTTTGTCTTACGACATCCCTGTCTTTGTTAGTTTAGGGCCTACTGTTTGTGGTAAAGTTTATATAATGTTTTATTCTTTTGATGATTGTTGCGGTGTTAGGTTCAATTAAAACAAAGTCTTATCAGTTTCAATAATTTGATGGTGCACCGAGTTACTGACACCCGCGGGCGTGGCTGGTATTCGTACTGAACTGTCAATTTTGCGCGCTCGCTACACTAAGTGAATGTTGAATTATTAGCACCCCACCATCTGCCGTCGATGCGGATTAAGTGGTCTTGTTAGCGGTCTTCCGCCCCGACCTAGTGACCCTTAGAATTCCATTTAACCACCGCATTTAACGTCGCGCCGCCGATCAACTTCACTCGCCCCGCCGTTGTTAATTAGCTGATCGGGTCGTCTCGTCAGCGGTCTGCCGCCCTGACTCGTCGACAACCGAACCCCCGAAGTCCCGCAACGACACGAGCACCCCTCGCGACTTTCTTCCTCGCTCGCGGTCAGTTTAGATCTCTCCCCTCTCCACACTGGCCGAAAACCCGCCACTGGTCCCGGTATTGGTAATCCGGCCAATGGGAAGAGTGCATGCAGAAACAGCCCCGCCTACCGAAGGCAGCCCTGTAGTCAACCTTCGCAGCATTTATTTAAGTTAATTCACATATTTCATTTCAAAGCTGGACAATTCTCATTAAACTTATTTTACTTATTGAAATTTAACAAATTACCCAAGCCAAAAATGTATTGTATATTATTTTGCATTGTATGTAAGCCTTGTTGCCATAGACTGCTGCATCCCCCTCCCCCTACTGACCAGAGTGGTCCAGCGGAGGGGTGTGGGAAGAGTAATGCGGGAAGATGGCGCAAAGCTTCTAGGACACCACTTGGTCCATCGGCTTGAGGCCCAGATTCTCAACATTTTTCTCTTATTTCACTTAATGTCAATAAAAGTCCTTAAGTAGTTATAAAAAGGGGATCCGGGGACAGTGTTGTGTGAGGGATTGGGGGATTCGACAGCCATATTGGATGGCGTCACCGCTGCCATCTTGTTTCCGGTGGCTATATTGTTTTCGGTCGCCATCTTATATCCGGTCGCCATTATGTTTCCTGTCACCATCTTGTTTCCTATCGCAATCTTGGATTACATCACTTTCAAAATTTTCCAAAATTTCCCAAAATTAAAAAAAAAATCCTAAAAATAATTTTAAACCACCTGCCATCTTGGAATAATTCCCCCCCCCCACCAATTTTCAACAGTAATTTGTTTTCAAAGCCTGGAGGCTGCCATATTTAATTTTTAAATTCCTGCCAATTTTCAACAGTCATAAGTTTACTTGGGCTGGAGCCTGCCATATTTAATATTTTTAAAATTCCCACCATAAAATCGACTTGGACCACTCGTACGATTAATCGATTACTATATTTAATTCTAGGAATTATTACCAGGGGTTTGAGCCGCCATCTTTGGTTCCCTATTTACTCACCTGATTCGACTCCACCAGTATACATATGTGTTTAAGGGCTATATTGCTATATTATATGGACTCTCGCCCCTATTACCAATATTACTTTTTTATGCTTACCTCCAGGCATCTAGATTGACAAGTCTTGACAAGTATTATACCTCACCAAATTAATTTGGTTTTATTTTTGCGCAATAACTGCATTATTATTCCTTTTAATTAATTACGTCAATTTTAAAAACCTTTTATAGTAATGTAATTGTGTGGAATGTAAATACTATTTAAGTGTACAAGGGACTGTTGCGTCTGATGCTCTTTAAGAAAATTTATGACAGGTGAATAATGTCTGTCAACGCACACAATGTATAGTTTTAAAAAAATCACATTTATTAATAAAAATATACAGTAAACAATTACATAACTTCACGAAATCTCTGGATATCGGTTCGCAGTTCTACACAACTCTTCTGCTGACACCTTCATTGTGAGAAGCTTCTGTACTGGAAAATTCGACATATCTCTCAAATAAGGTACCTGCTACAAATGACTTCCAGGCACCACAGTAACAGTCTTATACCATTATACCATTACCATTAAAAGAACATTTGCTAAATAATAATAACACAATTCAGATTTTAAAAAAAATGTATTCATTTATTCCTTAATACATGAGAATTCACATTATTTACATGTAATGTCTGATTGACGAATCCAACTATCATGGCTTGCATCGAACCCAAGCCACCGCACCAGCATTTCATTTCCCTTCTTCAAAACCTTCTCTACCAAATACGTGTTTGGATACTCGGTAACTTGAATTTCTTCACCGTAGAAACCTCCTCGAATAGCCTTGCCTTCCCAGTCTTCTAGGTAGTAGGTCCTTGGTTCGTAGTATCGAATTTTGACTACTTTAAATATTTCAGTGCTCCAGTTTGGTGTGTAGCCTTAAGTAAATGTTCCCTTCACTCGCGATATCCTTACGTAGTCTCCAACATTTGCTTTAGGTTTCTGCAGGTCAAGTTTCTTCTTATTTTTTTTAAACAGTTTGTAGTAAAGAGTTGTCCTTGATATCAACAGGCTTCATATTCGTGGTCCGATGTACTTTATGATTATATTTTGATACTAGCTTCGGCAATATATCGATCCACTTGTAGCTTCCCTGTGCTGAAAACTATTTCCACATTTCATTCTTCAAAGTACGGTTAAACCTTTCCACGATACTGGCCTTAAGACCACTGTAGGTTGAATAGTGGTTAATTTTATGTCTTGTCATCAGTGCTCGAAATGAAGAATTGTAGAATGTTTACCGAGGTCAGTATGTAGATTCTGGGCTGGACCTTTATCTTGCAAAACAATGTCCATGGCATTAGCGACATCTCTACCACTCTTACTTTTTACAGGCACGACCCACGCATATTTACTGTAGCAGTCAATAACAGTCAGCATGTACTTGTGGCCTTTATTCTTGCAAGCATAAGGAATCATTTCAAACAAGTCTGCTTGATACAAGTCCTTCAAACCAAACACCTGTACTTTACATCGAGGATAATTTCGTCTTGCGGGCTTGTGCAGCTCCACAGCGATGTTTAGTCGACTCATTCTATGTATCTGTCTTCACATAATTCCTCGATGATGCTAGATATTTCATTTCTATGTGAATTATTTCCAGCCTGCTGAGAAGCAACTAGTAGATGCAATCTGTCTACAATTTCATAAACATCATTCCAGTAAACATATTCTGAAAGTTTCCCATCTTCTATTTTATTATGTAGATCGAGACCAGATCCTGTTGTAGCTCCTACATCAGGCAACAGCTGGGAAATAATGTTGAATTTTGGGTGTGTTTCATTCTTATATTCATTGCTGTTAGAATCGTTATTCTTCAAATGAGCACTTGTAAGTTTCAAAAAATGTTTATACTGTTGCAGGGCACCAGGTGAATATGTACCAAGATTCTGTTTAAACAGTAACTCATACAGTCCAGAAGCTGGCTTGATTATTACAGAGTCTACTTTTACTCCATTACTAGGTAAGAATAAAATTTGCTTGTTTCCCAAGAAATATTTATTTGTTGCTTGTATACTCCATATGTCCTATCTTTGGACCATGAGTTTGTCAAGTAATCATGAAGCATTGTGTTTTGTTCCTTTTTCCATTTCCACTCGGAGAGAGGCAAATCATCTTCATCAACTTCTTGTGCAGGTTTCTTGCGTTTCACTATAGTTTGAGGTTCTTCTTCCTTCTTCACTGTCATAAGAGGTGGTGGTGTTTTCGCTTTCAAACTGTCTAGTCTATCTGTTATAGGTTTGAAAGCTTCTTCATTAATCATACCACATTCCATTCTAGCACGTTGAGCAATCAAGTACTTTGCATGAATACTTTTAATCACTGCATTTAAATCACCGACAATGTCTGACATGGTACTACCCACTTACAATGACATCACAGGGTATTTATATGCTGGTCTTCTTAGGTGGTGGCATAGAGCTTAGTTTATTATTTTTCCCATCAAAAACTATAACTGACGGCAGGTTAGATGCAGATTTTAGCGTGTTTTTTTAATATTTTTAATTGAAGCTTCAAGTTTAGTAAGGAGCTGCATTACCTCATCCAGGACTTTGTCTTCACCACAAGTTTCATTTATCAGTCCTTCTATTGCATTAAGTTTCCTGTCCAGCAATGCCCCCATATCAGTGGGGATAACACAGAGTTTATCATTCATGTCATTTATCATACTTGCAATATCATTACTTGTTCTGTCTAGCACATTTTGTATTAAACTAATCAAATCACCATGAAGTCTGTAAATAAATGCCTTGTTAATCGCATCTCCATCTTCTCTAGGACTTGCAATATTTTTAAGTATTTTTTCTTCGGCACTACAGTTCCCGTCATCAGTAGGCACTAAACAACTTTCCATTTTATGTTTCAGGCCATTATGGCCGAATTTGGAGATTATGTGGCTCATCTCTCACTGACGAAGGCTTATGAACTGATCAAATCTGCACCTGTACCTTCCTTTAAGTAGAGGAAAGTCTTTAGCTATTACAAGAAATCCATGAGGATCACTCCAACAAAAAGTACACACCTCTTTGAATTTATCGAAAGCCATGTCTGTATTAACATGATCAGAGTAAACGTGTCTCAAGTTCAAGTCATCCATGCGAAACAAAACCAAAAGGTTGGCATTATCTCTCAATGGCTGCTTGGGAATACGTGAATAAGTCTGTCAAAGTAAAAGGAATCTACTGACATATGTCTTCCCATGCAAAATTATTCCTGGATACAAGCCTGTTTCTCACAGGCTACATCATCAAATACAAACACAGAATATGGTAGAGCTAGACTTGGCGGTACCACGGATTCTTTGTCGCTGAATGGAAAATACCCAAGTCCATCCACATAACTTAGATACTTTGGCTGTTGTAATGATTTTGAGTATAGGTACACATTCTCGAACCGGAGATCAGTAGTCTCCTCCAGCAAGCTTAACAACACACATGTCTTGCACTGTTTGATGGTCCTGATATGATGCAACGGACAGTATTGGGTAGGAGGGGACCATGCCTGGATTCGTGAGAGGTGACTTCATCTTCTGTAGTAATATGTATAGGCAGACTAACTTCTTGCTTCTCGATATGTATATTACGACTACCAACTTGCGGTGCTAATTGAGAAGCAGATTGTGGAGACTGTGGAGCAAATTGCAGAGATGTGTGCCGAGCATGCGGAGACACATGCAGAGCTTGAGTAGCATATGCGGAGTCATGCACAGCATAAGTATACGGGTTCTGATATATGTGAGGAGCATGCATATCTGTGCGCAGAGAATGCATAGTTGAGTGAGGAGCGAGTTGCGGAGCATGCGGAGTGTGCATAGTGGTGTGAGAAGCAAGTTGCGGAGCGTGCATAGTTGTGTGACGATCGAGTTTCGGAGCATGCATAGAATCAGTACCACAAATCTTGGATTGTCTCTTCAAAATATCATTCCTGGTAAACTGTTGTTGGTAGACTTCACATCGAAATTTCTTTCTTGAAGTCTTCATCCTGCATGTAGTTTTTGCATGCCGTAACATATTATGCTAGGCTGAAAATACTTCACCACAGAAGCAACAGCGAAGGTGCATTATTAACGTCCGTACTGTTCAAAAGCTAGAAAGATAGTGAATAAAAATTTATATAAAACTACCTATTAAGTATTTTCAAGTCAGTGTATTGTGATGCCTCGTAGGAGTAAGGTCAAGAGCAGAAGAGGACTAGTGAATACTCTTATAAATAACTTACCATTCAAAGCACATATTCCTGGATACCGGTTCTGTGGGCCAGGAACGAAGCTAAAGAAGAGGCTCGAGCGTGGTGATGTCGGAGTTAACGGATTGGACGAGGCGTGCAAGGAGCACGACATAGCCTATGCTAATAGTAATAAGCTAGAAGATAGACACGGTGCTGAATCTAAGGAATCGAAGTTTGGTGAAAGAGTAGCTGCTTGGGGAGTATCCAAGATCATGAAGACTAAAGTCAAGCGAGGAATGGGTTTGCGAAATAAAGAGTGAACCATCCACTCCTACAAACACTCGAATTAAATCCACATGTTCTGACAAGAAGATAGTTTGTCAGAAGAAAAATAAAAGTCGCAAGAAGAAGAAAGCAAGCAAGAAACAGGAAGGCTTCCTGCCATTTCTCCTGCCTGGCTTGGCAGCACTAGGAGGTCTAATTGGCGGAGTTAGCGGTATTGCCAGAGCAGTGAATACATCGAAAAACCAAGGCAAACAGTTGGGTGAACTTCAATGCCACAACAAGCAAATGGAAACTATTGCACTAGGGTCAAAAAATGGGAAAGGCCTTTACCTAAGACCTTATCCTGTGGGTGGGGGATATCTAAAAAAAAAAAAAGAACCAGAAAGAGAAGGAAGCAATCTTAAACCAACTACCTGATCGACCACTAACAAATTTAGATTTACTAAAGTCTGCTAGAAAATTACAAATACCAAATTTCAGAGGCATGTTTATGAGAGACAATTTACCATTAAAACCCAGACGTAACGAATGTGGAATTATAAATTTAGATTCGGCTACTGCCCGAGGAACTCAATGGGTCGCTTATAAAAATATGGAAACAATGTTGATTTCTATGACAGTTTTGGAAAACTTCGCCCGCCCATAGAAGTATGCAAGTATTTTAAGGGATTGGAACTAAGTTATAATTACTTTAACGAGCAATTACCTAGTCAATGGAACTGTGGACATTTATGTCTTCAGTTCTTAATTAGTGATTAATAAATGTTTGGCACAAGCACTACTATGTATCAGTCATGTCTGTAACGTTGATCTTGACAGGCAAGAGCTCAGAGCTGCGCTCTGTGCATTTCCTGGCTCTGGATTTAAAAGGTTCGTGGTCAGTGGCACTGATAGATTTCCAAACTTATTTCTCTGTGTCTAATGTGGACAGTTCAAACTGTAAATTTCGATATGTAAAAAATGACATCACTGAAGAGGTTACTGTACCAACAGGATCATATGAGATTGAAGATACTGCAGCATACATCAAGCACACATTAGGTCATGATGTAACTTTTGTTTTACGAGGAAATCCAAACACTCTAAAAAGCGTAATTTTATACAGCGAAGATATTGACTTTACCGAGAAAGATACTCTAGCATCCATGCTGGGATTCGAACACAATATGTATGAGAGTGGAAAAATACACCAGTCAACACTACCTGTAAACATTTTGCCAGTGAATGTTATAAGAGTAAACTGCAATCTTGTAACAGTCTCATATCTAAATGGTAAACCAAACCATACACTTAACGAGTTTTCAGCAACTGTTCCACCTTAATTCAAACTGGTAGAAGTTCCAAAAAATATAATTTATGCACCAATCATAGAAAAGTATGTGCAGGAAGTTATTATTCGCATAGTCGACCAGGATGATAAACTAATTAATTTCAGAAATGAAGAAATTACATTGTGCTTGCACTTGAAGAAAGATGGGTCAGAGTTTTAGGGAAAAGATTATAAAAACAAGTCTTCCCACCAAGCCAAGGGTCAGTTTGTCACGAGCAACCAGTGTGTAAACACGTAAAAATATTGTGTTCTTGAAGAGTCTAGGCTTCAAAGTCAAGAAGAATGGAAGCTGAAATACTGAATGTGGATGAGCCTGTTAGTAACGAGGATTCAATAACAAAGACTGAATTTCATGCATATTTTCCATACCTGCCCAGACCATACCAGATGTCGTCCGAGGTTCGAATACCGGTGCAAAACCAGGACATTTATACTCTGCCATGCAACTCATACTTGAGGTTCAGAGGCATTATAACAAAGGCCGGAAATGCTGTACCTGCAACCACAAAGATAATTAGAAATGGAGTACTTCACATGATTAATAAAATTGCTTATGAACTGAATGGTGTAGAGGTTGATCAGACATGAGATGTAGGTATTTCTACTACTATGAAGAACTACCTGTATCTAACACACAACCAACTACCCGCAGCCAAAATGGCTGGATGGGGAATCGAACCAAATTATAAAGTTCCTGTGTACAAAGGCGGAAGATTTGAAATTTTCGTATGTCTTTCCTCACTGCTAGGATTCGCCGAAGATAACAAGCATATTATAGTGAATTCTAAACAAGAGTTGGTCATACTTTTAGCCAATACTCAGACAAATGCTTTCCTGGATACTGCAGACAACCCAGAGGCCACAACACTCTCTATACAATCGATAGAGTGGCTGCTGCCACATGTTCAAGTAAAAATGGAGGAGAGAATACAACTACTAAAGTTTGTCGAGAAAGAAAGGAATATAGATGTAGCTTTCCGCTCGTTGAGTTTGGAAACTTGTCCGGCCCTTACTCTGTCTCAAAATGTAAATTGGAATGTTAAATCATCATTTGCAATTGAAATAACACAATACATAATTCTAGCATTCCAGACAGGAAGACAGAATACTCCAAGTGCAGATTGCTCAAAGTTTGATCACATCATTACAAAGAATGACAAACTTTATTTAAACTCTGAAAGTTTTCCATACGTGGACCTGAACGCGAGTTTCAAAAATGGCTCTTTCATGTTGGCATACCAAATTGTTGCAGATTTTCAGAAATCATAATATGGACACGAAGCATCGACCACACTCGAACCAGAAGAGTTTATGAACAGTGCCCCGCTCCTTGTATTTGATGTAAGTAAACAAGACGATCATATAAACACCGGAGAAATTGATTGTCACATTGAAATGACTGCAGCGGAGAATGTACCTGCTGGCACACAGGCCTACGCTCTTATTATCCACGACCGTTTGGCAACATATAATGCAAGGGATAAAGTGGTGAAAATACTAACTTAAGCTCAGTTCGATCTTGGACGCCACCATGTGTGCAAGCATCCAGGGCTTCCAGTCTCAACTCGGATTTATTCTTAAAGAGGTTAGCATATCCTACCATGATGGAAAAGTGACAACGCATAGTTTCCTGCCACCATTTCACTGGAAATTGTTGGATAAGAAAAGTAAACACACCAATAGATGGCTTACAAACAATTATCATGGACTACGCTGGGAAGACAGATATGAGGAATATGAAAAAATTAATGATGTTTTAACTGAAATTATAGAGAATGAAGAAGTTGTATTTGTTGCTAGGGTGGAGCAGAAAAAATGGCTAAGCAAGTATTGTAATGAAAATGATAATATTATCGTCTTGCAAACTATGTACGAGTGCCCATCGCTTCTCTACTTGAATACAAAGTTCGACAAGCCTGAACATGCCTGCGAGTCATGTGAGCATGACAGGACCTGTTCGCGTCTGAACGTGCTATTGTAATGGCTGTGGTGTTTGGGAACCCCAGTAGCGTGTGCTAGCGTGACATCAGAGTAGGTAGTATATAGCAGGTCCGGACAGGAGGCCGCTAAGTCTGTCGCAACCGATTGGTTAAGTTACTACATTACTCACAGCATGCAGCACGGTGAGCAATGGACACCAGATTTTGTCCAGAAGAGTTCCACGACTACATCGAGGCGGAAGTTGGTTTTCGCCGGGTGCACTACATGCCTGTTGGTCTTCCAGACCATCTAGAATTCTGCAATGGACTTGAACACTTTCTGTGGGTCAATGACGAAGACGTGTTCAGTCTGACGCCTGTTCCCTGCAAGTTTGTAGACTGTCCAGTTTTCCATCTCCGTCCGGATAGTCAGCTACCATCCACAACTGAGGACCTTATTAATCGAGCTAAACATGAGATCATCATTCGCCACAACAGCGAGTGTTGTATCTCCTATGTACTAAGACGTGACGAAGAAGTTATTCGCTGGGTGGAAAGGTGCAGTGGCTGGACCCACACTGCCATTTTGAAGAAAGGGAAAGTTCGGTGGATGTCTCCATGCATGCCTCTGATTTGTGAAGTGTATTTGTCATCATAGTGAACTTGTTAATCTGAACAGTGCTCTCACCATCATGTACAGGTGGTCACCTCCAGGGTATAGAAACAATACTTATCTGTTTTCACGTATCAAACAGGAGGTTTTCGAGAGACGTACAGAGATTTTAGAATATCAGAACTCTCATGTAAACTTTAGTGATGAAGAGTGCAGCAGCAGTTATGTAAATTTTGGTGATGAAGAGTGCAACAACATTTATGAATATTTTAGCGACTCTGAAGATTCCAATAATGTTCAAGACTACATACCAGTAATACGGCCTGACCCTAGCAAGGAGGATGCTATACCTCGACCCATGTTCGAGCCCTGGGAGAACAACTATGTCTATGTGGTCACCAGCAGACAGTATGTACTTTACGAAATTGAATTTGAAAGTGAAGAGTGGAGTGGAGAAATTCTGAACAGAACGTATTTTGAAATGTATAGAGATGGCAACCACTTTCGTGTAACGTTCAACCCCTTCTCACCACACACTACTAGCAATGTTACAGCTTGTTTTGCATGTGAAGGTGTTAACTGTCCAGTTCATTTGTGCAAACCATTTTTGCCATTACCATTGACTTTGGACCAGATGAAATCAGGGGTTGAGACACAAGAGTATGTTGTTGTGGATAAATGCACTGGACTGCAACATAACATAAGTGCAATAACAACTACACATACTCAATGCCTTACAGCAGGTTGTGCTTCACATTTGTGTCCTGTGTATAGAGAAGAACTGTTGCAAGTTATTAATTTCTCACCAGCTAATTTTTTGAAGGGATGTTACAAGAGAAAAATGTAAACATATGTCAGTGAAGACAATTCATAATTAGCAGTCAAGATGGAAGAGGCAGCGTGTAATGACGAGTCTGCAAGTGAAAATGAAGCAGATATTTCTGGAAGTTTGTTCTACTACATCAGGTGCCATTTTAGTCGTATGTGTGTGAGAATATGGGACATTCTGATAAATTGTACCAGTTTTCCACGTAGAAGATGAGTGGTTTTTTCCCAGTACACTGCCAAGGCTCCTCCGCCATTTCCGTGAAGATGCTCAGTTCTCTGTAGACCATCAACGTGACAAGATGCAGCACTTCGCTCCTGTCGAGCACTACGAGCACATAAAGCCTGGACATCAGAGTGTGGTAAATTCCTACTGGGATGGTGAAGAAAACTACCGTGAATACACTGAAGAGTGTAACTCGAGTGAACATTGGTTATATGTGCATTATCCTACGAGTTGGGAACACTGTCAGCAGATGATTGACTGCAATCCTGAAGGGCAATGTACTCTGTTCAACATGCGAAGCAATACATCACTTCCTGCTTCTGCCGAAGAAGTGATAGTGCATTCTAAACAAATGAAGAGACTGCTGTCGCCAGACCTCTCCAAGACTGAAGCCACCTCTACATCCTATGACGATGCTGAAGATGGTGATCATATGCAGAATTATGATGTTGGGGCCCAGACAACCATGGAAGGACAAGACGTAGTTGGTGACTCTACATTTATGTACCCTGTCGTTGATGAGGACTTCCTTGCTTCCTTGGTGCGGAAACATGTACGTGCAATACTCAAAGACATTTGAAAAGTACTTGAAGACGAATGAGTAATGATATATGTAAATAATTTTTGTGGGAGTACTGTATTGTGTATATAAAACCAGGCTCTGGGGGGTAACAGGTGTTATGTATACATGATGGGAAATGCTGGTATGATGTATGTATAAATGTGTATATATGTATTACATAGAGAAAAAAAATAAACATGATAAAATTAATTTTTATTACTTTTATTTCTAAGTATTAGCTATTCCTTTTAAATAATATTTCCTTAAATGGGTTACTGAAAATTATGTATAAACAGTGTCTGAACTCATCAGTTACTACTACTTGTATTAAAACAATGGTTTAAAATGGATATTTAAAAAAAAAAAAAACAATATAAATACACGACTTTGAATAAATAAAATGGACACAAATTATTTTGTATGTATGAAATCAGCAGTTACTACTACTTGCAAGATAAATTACGAGTATATATACACTCTTGTGATAGTTGGTTATTAGATGCCTGTTATGTAGAATTGTACAAGGCTTGAGTGAGGCAAGCTCTTTCGACTTGAAAGCTATAAGGTAGACATGTTCAAACATGTGATGTCTAACATGCATCTGAACGGACTCGCAACTGGTCGCGAGATGCGACTCATGGAGCGGGGCCCTATCTCCAACCCATCATTAGTGCTGGAGGCCGTGGGAGGGGATGTTGAAATACCCCTGGTGACTAGAGACGTGTCAGAAGGATGGGCGGGGTGGAGGAGGGGTGGAGCGTGGTGGAGGGGGAGGGGGAAGGAGCAGGGGCGGTTGGGAGAGGGGGCAGTGGAGGGGGTGGTGGTGGAGGGGTGGAGCAGGGGTGGAGTGGCCGGACAGTTAGAGGAATTTGGGGGAGGAGGTGCGGTGGGAACTCGTCATTCTGTGGGCCCGTGCAGACCAGTAATGTACACAGTCACTGCTCGCGAAGAGTCATCACCTTGGTTGCACCACAGGACTTTTTACTATTCAGCCAAGAAAAACACAGGATTTCCAAACATGACCATATATGGAGTGAGTTACTTTGCCCCTTCACCACCACACCTACCCCCTTCACCAACACACCTACTCCCTCCACTACCACCATCACCACATGCTCATAAAATGTGCTGCGAGGCCTGGTTTTCTCAGTATTTGTTCGTCGCTTGCCGATTGTTTATCGAGTTCGCTGCTTTGCTTTTTCGTGTGCTTACTTCGGTATTTTATAGTTAGTTTTATAGTTAATTCTTCATTGTTTTTATAGTTAGGTTTATAGGTATTTACATAAAGGTTTTTATAGTTTATTTTTCATCAAAATTTTATAGTTATTTCTTCAAGATTCTTATAGTTTGGTTTTCATCAAGATTTTATTGTTACTTCTTCGTTGTTAGTTTATTCCTCAGTATCTTTATTAGCTAGTAATTCAATATGTTTATAGTTAGGTTTATAGTTGTTTCTTCAAGATTTCATAGGTTTTTAGTTTATTCTTCAGTGTTTTTATAGTTATTTGTATTAATATTTTATAGTTTGGTTTTCATCAAGATTTTATAGTTACTTCTTCGTTGTTAGTTCATTCTTCAGTATCTTTATTAGCTAGTAATTCAATATTTTGATAGTTAGTTTTATAGTTGTTTCTTCAAGATTTCGTAGGTTTTTAGTTTATTCTTCAGTATTTTTATAGTTATTTGTATCAAGATTTTAATAGTTTGGTTGTTTTAGTTTCTTCATATTTTACATATTTAGCTATCATTGTTTCTTCTGCATCTTTTCTCTTGGGTGTTTAAATATTTATCTTCAGTCTTTGTCATTATTTCTTTGTTGTTTATTTATTTTCTTTATTTTTTCTTCTCTACTTCGTTATGGAGAGTTCAGCTGCTTCATCTTCTACATTTGTTCCTCCATTGCTTCAGTGTGGTTTCTTTGGCAAGGTGTTTGTCATTCGTTGCAATGGTTTGCGTCATGAGCGCAATTGCCGCCTCAACCCTTACAGAAATATATCCTATATGTGTGACAAGTGTGGGGCTTTGTTTACTCGCAAGGAGAAGCTTGACAGCCACATCCAGTCTTGTCAGGGTGTTGTAAAGCAAGTAGCATCATTGGCTTGTACTCATTGCAATGCAGCTTTCTCTCGCACTGACGCTGCAAGACGTCATAAACACTCATGTTCATTAAACCCTGACTGTGATGGTGCAACTCATGCAAAGCGACGTCGTGTTGCTTCCAAACCCAGTCCACTCATTCCTGCATGTCAGATTTCTGCTGAGAGGAGCTTT
This sequence comes from Medauroidea extradentata, assembly GCA_003012365.1. NCBI lineage: Eukaryota > Metazoa > Arthropoda > Insecta > Phasmatodea > Phasmatidae > Medauroidea > Medauroidea extradentata. Next base: position 6,366 of record PNEQ01088851.1, on the reverse strand, counting down.
GGTCATCGACACCTAGTTGTTGGAAACACTGAACATAATGAGTATGGATTTGTTAAGGCAGAGTCTGCATTCAGAGATGTTATGAAGACTTATGTTGCAGAAAAATACCTCGAGTGAAGCAATGGATATTTGCAGTTATCTGGAAGAAATGAAGACCAACATCATCGGGCAGCTGGAACAGGAAATCGAGGAACAAGGTGCGGTTAAATTTAATATATTCCTCGAATTCCTGTATGGGAAGCCTGCACCTCACGATGAAGAGAATGACAACAGAGCATTTAAGACAAAAAATGTGGCTGTGTACAATGTCTCTGATATTGAAGATGCCATTGAAACAAGCATCGAAAAGATATCCCATGAGGAAGTGGAGTACCAGGGGAAGGGGGTGGACCCGCACCTCTGTCAAACAACTCCAGTTATGTGTCAACAAGCTGGACCCTCTTCGTGCGTCTTCATACCTAGAACTTCCATCATCGATAAAAAACAGAGAAGCCATCATCAATCTCCAGAACCAGGACCATCAGTGCTTCAAGAGGGCAATACTTGCAAGATTTGTGGAAGGAGAACATCCTGAGTGTGTTAACCAGAGATACTTCAACCTCGAAACCAAGTTCGATTTCAGCGGACTTCAGTTTCCCACACCTATACATCAGTTCAAGGTCTTCGAGAGGCACAATACTGGAGTAAGCATCAACCGTTATGCTCTTGATGATAATGAGAAGGTGGTTCCTATACGTGTCGCGAAAGAAGAGGGCATCCAGCATTTCGATTTGTTGTTATTGATGACAGAAGAAAAGAACTCTCATTATTGCTGCATCACAGACTTCTTGTGCCTAGTTCGTCCACAAGTAATGGCACATCGTGAGAAGATATATGTCTGCAAACGATGTCTCAAGTCATATGACAACCAACCTCGAGTGATGGGTCTTGATGGAGAGCAGACATTAGCAGAGCACAAAATGTTCTGTAATGAGTACAGTCCAACATGTATGGAAATGCCTCAGCCAGAGAAAAATGGTAAGCCGCTAGTATTGAAATTCGCCACCTCTCATAATGCCCACAAAGTACCGATCGTAGTCTACACAGACTTTGAGGCTATGCTTCAACCTGTACATTCATGTCTTCCGAATCCTACTATCTCACATACTTACAATTACCATAAACATAAGCCTTACAGCTATGGGATATACATCAAGGTTGACAAAAATGTGATTCCTGCCTCTAAGACATCTGTACTCGACAAACATGTAATAATTTATCATGGAGAAAATGCAGCCCAGAAGTTCGTCCAATAAACAGTAAGGATTGGAAATCTAGTCAAAGATATTTATAGTCAGAAGGAGCCGATGCGTCATCTGACTACTGATGAAGAAACTGACGATGTTCTTGCCAACAAATGTTGCCACTGCTCCAGACTCTTCACGTTCAAGAACCGCAAAGTGCATGACCATGACCACTTCAATGGATACTATATTGGTGCGTCATGTAATAACTGCAATAAACTTCGCCGTCGTCCGAAACGACTTCCAGTCCTCTTCCACAACCTCACATACGACGAAAATTTCATCATCATGAAGTTAGGCTACGATATTCAAGATATCTTCATCATCCCACACACAGAGGAGAAACTGATTACATTCAGCAAATGTTTGGGCGACAAATTTACACTTCAGTTCATAGATACCTTCAGGTTCATGTCTGGCAGTCTAGCATCTCTTGCACATAACCTACCAGCTTCTGAATTTATGACCACAACATCATTCTTCAGCCAAGACGAGCTTGAGTTGGTGACCAGAAAAAGAGTCTTCCCCTACGACTATGTTGATTCGTGGGGGAAACTTGCAGAGACCCAACTACCAGCACTTGAAGCATTCTACAACAGGCTTACTGATTCTAACATAGGTGAAGAAGAATATCGACATTCTCAGCGAGTCTGGGAGAAATTCAACTGTCTTACGCTCGGCAACTACAGCGATGTCTACTTGAAGACAGATGTACTGTTTTTTTGTGACGTCTTCGAGAACTTTCGGGGACTGTGTCTGAAGACATATGGCTTGGATTGTGTCTGGTACGTAAGTGCTCCTGGATTCTCCTTCGATGCCATGTTGAAGAAGACAAAGGTTGAATTGGAGCTTCTCACTGAATATGATATGCACATGTACATCGAAGCTGGTATCCGAGGTGGCGTAGCTCAGTGCATCAAGAGGTACTGCAAGGCAAATAACAAAGATGTTCCTTCAACATATGATCCAAGCAAGCCACCAGTCTATCTCCAGTATGTAGATGCGAACAATTTGTATGGTTGGGCGATGAGTTTGCCTCTCCCTTACTCAGGCTTCAAATGAATCGATCCCAGCAGCATTGACTTCATGAAGATCTCTGCTGATGGACCAACAGGCTACATACTGGAGGTGGATGTGGAATATCCTGAGGCTGTGCATGAAAACCATAAGGACTTACCATTCATGCCTGTGAATGAATGCCCTCCAGGTTCCAAACAAAGCAAACTCCTGACCACATTAAATATCAAGACCAACTATATTGTACATTATGTCAACCTCCAGCAAGCCATCAACCACGGTCTTAAATTGAAGAAGATCCATCGTGTATTACAATTTTCCCAAAAGACGTGGTTGAAACCGTACATTACCTCAATACTGAGAAACGTAAGAATGCTACTAATGACTTTGAGAAGGACTTTTATAAACTTATGAATAATGCAACGTACGGGAAGTTGATGGAAAACAAGAGGAAGCGCCAACGAATGGAACTCGTCTGCACAGAACTGTGTGCAAAGAAGCTCATCTCGAAGCCTTCTTTTAAATGCAGAACCATCTATGATGAAACTCTATCACTTGTCAAGCTGGATCAAGAAACCATTACATTCGACAAACCCATTTATGCAGGATTCTCACTACTAAACCTTTCCAAAACATTGACGTATCATTTTCATTATGATGTTATGAAGCCTCGGTATGGCAGGGACCTGGAGTTGGCTTACATGGATACCGACTCGTTCATGTACGAGATACAAAGTCATGATTTCTACATGGACCTCGCCTCAGACCCAGCATTCATGTCTGAGTTAAACACCAGCGCATACCCTCCCACTCATCCCTGTTATTCTTCAGTCAACAAGAATATTATAGGAAAGTTCAAGGATGAGTGTGGTGGGAATGACATGACAGAGTTGATGGGTTGAGGGCCAAGTTGATTAGTTACACCTGCAGCTCTAAAGAAATGAAGCGAGCTAAGGGGATACAGAAGTGTGTCGTTTAACACAAAATAACCTTCGACGACTACAAAAAAGTACTCCAGAATCACCAGGCCATGAGAGTGAACGTCAACAGTATCAGGTCGTACCAGCACGAAAAATTTACTCAATGTACTAACAAACAAGCACTTTCATGGCTGGATGACAAACGTAAGATCTGTAACGATGGGATACGTACTGTTCCATACAGGTACAAGGAATGATTTAATTTTTTAGTCATGGGGTTTTTCTACGTTAATCTTCTTGTATATATGCACGAGTCATAGTACTCTGTTCCTAATGATCCACACGATCATTCCAGGGAAGTCAGCTTCGGGCTGTTTGCTGGGTGGAAAGAGGAGAAGGGACTTTAAGAGTGCTTGCTACTAATCTATTTTTATAACATGTGTTGAGAAAAGTGCTAGTTCATGTCTTGTATATATGATTTTTGATTGTTTTCTAGGTTCTTCTCAGTGTATTCTGTAGATACTTTCATTGTCTTCTGTATATAATGGTTTGTTTGTTTCTGCATTGTAAACCTGCCTGCACTACTTTAAAACAGTAGTGTTGCTGGTCCCAAGCCTGGGTAAAAGGTGAGGGCAACAACAGGTACCGTATATGAGAGATATGTCGACTCTTCCAGTGCAGAGGCTTCCTAGAATAAAGACATCAGCAGAAGAACGACTTAGACTTGTAGGTTGATGTCGCGAGTCTTTGTGAAGTATTATTGTTTACTGTATTTTTTTAATTAATAAATATAATTTTTTAAACTTAACATTGCATGTGTTGAAAGATATTATTCACCTACCACAAATTTTCTTAAAGAGCATCAGATGCAACAGTCCCTTGTACACTTAAATAGTATTTACATTCCACACAATTACATTACTATAAAAAGTTTTTGAAATTGACATAATTAATTGAAAGGAATAATAACGGAGTTATTACGCAAAAATAAAAACAAATTACTTTGGTGAGATATAATACTTGTCAAGACTTGTCAATCTAGATGCCTGGAGGTAACCAAAAAAAAATATTGGTGATACAGGCGAGAGTCCATATAATATAGCAATATAGCCCTTAAACACATATGTATACTGGTGGAGTCGAATCAGGTGAGTAAATAAGAAAACAAAGGTGGCAGCTCAATTTCCTGTTGGTAATTCCTAGGATTAAATATAATAATCGATTAATCGTACGAGTTGTTCAAGTCGATTTTTTGGTGGGAATTTTAAAAATATTAAATATGGCAGGCTCCAGCCCACGTAAACAAATGACTGTTGAAAATTGGCAGAAATTTAAAAAATTAAATATGGCAGCCTCCAGGCTATGAAAACAATTTACTGTTGAAAATTGGTGGGGGTGGGGGAAATTATTCCAAGATGGCGGATTGTTTAAAATTATTTTTAGAATTTTTTTAATTTTGGGAAAATTTGAAAAATTTTGAAAGTGATGTAATCCAAGATGGCGACAAAAACAAGATGACGACCAGATATAAGATGGCGACCGGAAACAATATGGCTGCCGGAAACAAGATGACGGTGGTGATGTCATCCAATATGGCGGTCGAATCCCCCAATCCTCCACACAACACTGTCCCCGGATCACCTTTTTATAACTACTTCCTTGCAGCATATTTTGCGTGGCAGATTCGGTATTGTGACGCGATACCGAATCTAATGAATGGTCGCATGATTATACAATTCAAAATTATAAGATTACTCTAATTATGTACATATTTTTCTTAATACCTACTTACACCAATACCTGCACGTTACAGTCTTACAATAATTTCGAATTATTATATTCGTGTACCATTTATAAATAAACGTTCCTTGAGTTTTAAAGAAATACCGAATATAAGTTTAGTTCATCACTTATTTTACTACGTAAAAGTTCTATTTTAAAGCCCTACCGAAATTGGGTTTTATGTTTGTCTTGTTGACTATTTTTATAAAGCTATCACGGCTTCAAAAACGCGTCGGGCATAAACCATTGAGTGTCCACTCTATACTAGTACTTTATTTACTCCATGGTCCCGTCCTCCCTCTTTCTTTCGGCCTTGATAGAAGTAACGGAAGGGAGATCGTTCGGCAATAACATAATTCGGTTTCTCGTTTCATTTAGCTGTCTGGGCCAAGACGTACCTCACAGACCCGCCAGATAATGTTGTGCACAGGGTCGCTGCGAGGCTATAGGGGGCCTGGGGCAGATATTTTTGGGGACCCCAGTATATAAAAACTGGCGATAATTTTTTGGCACTTGTCAGGTCCTGGGGCCGCCCGTCTGGTGTTCGGGGCCCTTCTGGCAAACTTTTTTTGCACGTGTGTCTGGTGTTCATAGACCCTTTTCGTGCTGTGGCCTGGAACATTTAGCCACTTTTGCCACCCCTCCTCCCTTGCTTCGCCCCTGGTTGTGCAGTGCGACGACCCGCTCACTTTTTTGATGTACAATGCAGGTTTTTTATCCCCACTTACAACGTAGTAATAGTTTGTTCGTCCCCAAAGGTGTAACTCCTATGATACAATGAATGTCAGAAAAAAATAAATATATACATCAGTATGGCCTATGACAACAGCCCAGGAATAATAAATTATGCTTAGTTACTTCTCAATATGCAATGTTATGAAAATGCATGTTCTGTGAAAGAAGTACCGTGAAGACAGAAATTTTTAATGTTTATTGTGTTTTTCCCTCTTACCATTTTTAAAACGATTTAAGACTCTTTAATTCTGAAAAATTGTTTATATTATATTAATGACATGGGCAAAAATTTTTCTAGCGTTGGTTTCAAGGATATTTTAATAATATGCTGTGACAATGGTAGTGAAGGAAATGCAGTTCAATGGGAATATCAGAGAGAAGTTGTTGAGGCAGTCTGGGCTAGTATAAAAGCACAGAATCGGCACATTTGGGAGAGTTCGCTATTGGAAGTGCTAGAGGAAGGTGCTACGCCTGTGGAGAGAGACTGGTGAAGACATCTTGGTGACGTCAAAGTCTACTGTGAAGCGGCAGGCGGCTACCTGCGGAGCAGTGTTGGCGATACAAGAGGACTGCTGCGGCGGGCTGACAGGCGAAGAGGAGGTGCGCGACGGGAGTCGAACAGAAGACCT